>AYEL01070589.1:0-63255 GCA_000484575.1 Olivierus martensii | reverse complement strand
AGAATGTTGAGTAAAATAATAAAATTTACACTGATATCATTACTGTTATAGATTATAATACACATTAAATGACATTCTAAAATTATTTATAAGCTGTTTTATACACATAAACGTACACAAGACATAGACATACTCCGTGTGAGAAAAGACGACACGAACACAGACAAAACATATTGTCATACACAAAAACACAGACAATATTTCATTTTATGTTTAATAGTTAAAGGTATTATATACTTGATATACAAATTTAATTAGATAAAAATTTCATCATTTATCTACACTTTGGCACAAAACTTCCCTCACCTCTCGGAATATTCATCTCTGTGCGAATAACTCTGTACGCTATCTTCTTCAATCAGAAATTTCATTTTATGATAGAAAGATGCTGTCACTGCTGGAGGTTGTTTTCTCAGGAGAATGTCCAGAGGATCGGGAGAAGAAACGCACATCAGACTATCCTGACATTGAGCGCTGTTGCAACACTCGCTATCAGCACAATCCACAAGGCCATCTGCACAAACAGCAGTTTTATATTACAAATTAAAGATGCATATCTCCCGCGTTATGTTTTTTTTTCCCCTCTTACCTCCGTCGTTATCCTTGTCGTCAGCACAGTTTGTTTCTAGTCGGATGCTGCAGTCCTTTCCACCAAAATCAGTTTGGCAGGTGCAACCAGTAGGAAGACATTGCCCTCGATTGCTGCAACCGTTCGGACAGCTCTCTAAAAAAAAAGAAAAACAAAGAAGAAAACTTTAACAGCATTCAAGTTTACGGTACTATTACATTCTTTAAGACGATGTAACTTCGCTAACCTAAAGTGCAATATTTCCCAGTCCATCCTTCTATGCAAATGCATGTTCCATTGTTGCACTGTCCGTGCTCTAAACATCTCTGATCGCATAATCTTTCGTTACATTTAGTTCCAGTCCATCCCTGTTCGCAGGAGCATTTTCCTTCTTCGCACTTTCCGTGTTTTCCACAATCCAAACTGCACTTAGCTACCAAGAAAAGATATATAAATAATAAACACGGAATTTAAAAGAAAAAAAAAAAGAAAAACAAAATTCGATAAATTTTGCAAAACGTACCGACTCGACATTCACTAATTGAATGGAATTTTGATAGAAAACTTTAGATTACTTTTATATCAAATCATTTTTTTTAAATTATTATTATTATTTTAGAAATGTAAATAAAATAACACTAAAAATAAATATTTTCCATCAAGTATGACATATCAACAAATGTATCAACAAACTGAATGTGTATGATTTATTACTCTTCACATTCGAAGATTCTTCAAAAAATTTTTACGAAATTGAAGTGATTTATTTTTTATTTTTTAAATAAATAAATTTTTATTAACGAAATTTATAGAATTACAATTTTAGAGTATGTTTCTTTTGAATTTATGTCCATAAGTTCTTATTTTAAAGTTGATTTTTATCATTCTACTAGTATTTTCTTACAGTAATTGTGATTACAATAAGAGTATAATATAACTTATTACGTATCATATATTTTATTTCCTCTTAAATAACAATTTGCTTTTTATTTCTCCTTACATTTTTCATTATTATTATTATTTTTTTAATTTAGAAAATTTATAGAAGTACTTATATAGTTAATGTTTAAAGCGTCATTAAGAGTTTAGGTAAGAAAAAACAATTAAAAGATCCAAAATAATGGAATGTATATATCAAAGTGATTTGTGTGCCATTAGCGATGATTTACTGTACCTTAAATTTGATTAATTATGACGATTTTGTTGTAAGTATTGTTGCTGTATAACAATAATTAAGTCCAAAACAAATTCCGATGGTAGAATTGTTAAGTTTGTTAAAAGCAAGATTTTACTAATTGTCTCAGATGCGGATGAATGAGACAGAATCACGTCGGAAACCATCTTTATAATTAAATTTTCGGAAGATTTTAATTTAAATATATATATTTCAGAAAATAAATATACTTTGGTATTGATGAGTGATTTATAAACAGTTCTATCGTGCTTTCAGTGCTTATTAATTCTACTTTCCATTTATTGGATCAATTGATATACGTTAAAAATCGATTATCAGTTTATCGTCGAAATCGATTATTTTTTCCCCCTATATTCAATCGATTGAATGTTACTGAAAATTAATATCCCGATATATAATCGATCACAAAATGACTAAAAAAATGGATCATAAATTATTGAACGATACGCAATAATTGTATATTTTTGAAATAGTCAGAATTTCGAATATTATTAATTTTTTTAATTATTGAAAAATTCATTCAAAGCTAATATATTTATATAAATTTTGTTGAGTATAATAATTTGGCCACCCACTGTAAGTTTAATTGTTTAATGAATCTAACACAGTTCTTTCTTGAAAATTTTAATTAGTTTTGCATCATATATATTATTTATTTTCATCACTGATATATTTCAACAATTATTTTTCTTACATCTGTTTCAGCATAATATTTTAGATTCCATTGATTTTAGTTTGCTATAAATGCATTCCAGAAGAAAAGAAGGCTTTTAAGATCATCATCAATATAACTGTCTGTGTCTCCCACTAATAACTTTTTAAATGAATATTAGATTTTAATGAAATTTAGTAGTGATGTTCTGTCATTAAAGATCATCTCAATACCACATCATTTAATCCTGCAGGATGGCAATTGATTTTTATCAAAATTTAATTTATATTTTGACAATAGATAGAGGTAAATGTTAGCATTGTAAGAGGTAATACTTAATGCCATCTGTTAATAATAATATGATATAAAAATTATAAAAATTCACAATTACAGATAATATATGGCTTACCTGTATTTGCTCCTGCAGCTTTTATAATGCAATATACTTAATTTATATAAATAATAACCTAATTCATAAATTAATTGCATTTAAATATTGCCCAAGTAGCATTGAGTATGCAAAGTAGTGTACATAACTATATTAATACAGTATTAACAATAATACTGCCAAACCTGTTTAATAAATTTTCATGATATTTGATCTATATGTTATGCCATTGAAGATAATTTTGATTTCTTAACTTTAATCATTCAAAAATTAAGGATATGCTTGAAAAATAGATGATTTAAATTCTGTCCAGAACTGTTTGTTTATATATTTTAATTATATGTTTAACTCAAAACTCTTCCACAAAATATATGACAACAATCTAGCTTAAAAGCTTCATAATTTTATATAATCGTGAACCTTTTAAATATACAGTCAAACCCTGATAAGATGCTCCCCGTTATGCCACCACCCTAACTAACTGCAAAAAATTTGATGGAACGGATCTTTCCCATGTTAATGGAATAGGATAAGATATAAACTCCTATAAGATGCCATCCACCAGAAATGTCTAAACAAATATTCTTTTTGGTATTATATTTGTCCTCGTTAATCCACCAGGGGCATATAAGGTGATGTATATCCCGAAGTTCATCTGTACTCTATATACAATATTAAAAGCTTTCTAGATTCATTTGTAACCAGCAGGTGGGAGAGATGAAGTTAACAGATTGTTATGTGTCTCTCTAAGCCTGATTCACATTAGAAAATTTAAGATTGTAAGAACCAGATCGTTTCCATTGTTTATTGCTACCGAGCAAATAAGGATACTGTACAGTAAGCTGTGTGCATTGTGTTTTACAGAGAACTCAAAGTAGAGGATCAGAACAACAGATGGACATGTTTTCGATATAGTACTGTACATATATGATACATATACTATACTGTAAAGTGTATAGTATAGTTTTTTAGAAATGTAAAATATAAATGTACTGTATTTTATATTAAATTTAATAAATTCGGAGTTCATTTTCATTTCTATACCACACGTAGTATTTGTACATATATGGTATGTTTACTACACTGTAAAATATACAGGTTTTTAGAAATTATAAGTTTGGATGCTAAATATAAATGTACTGAATTTTATTAAATTTAATAAATTTGGAGTTCATTTTCATTTCTATACTATATATGTTTTCAATAAACCGCCAAACCCAATTAGCCGCCAAAATCATCCCCGAACGGATGGTGGCATCTTATCAAGGTTTGACTGTATATTTTAAAATCAAAAGCCATTGATATTTTACCACTAGCTTTATTATATAATAAATCTAGTATAATATAATAAATACAAGTAGTTCTTGGTTTATGAGTTCCAACTTAAGTTCTAGGTTTGCAAGTTTTTTCAAATATAAAGCATCAAAAATATGAACATTAGTTGCAAAAATAAAATGCTAAACATTCATAAATAAGCATTCTAAACTACATATGTTGCTCAACAATTTAATATAAGTGAGTTTATAGCAGAAAATCTGTCATCTACAAAATTGAAAATATCAAAATGGCAGCATGAGAAGTAGAAGTAGCAGGCTTTCTAGCTGCCAATGTTTTACCAGTACATTATATAAAAATAATTTTTCATTCTTGCAATGTGTTTAAGGGAGTATTTCCTCTTTATACAAAGCTCTTACTAGATTTTTATTTATCTGACAAAGAATTTATATTCTTCATTATTATTAACATTTTTATGACAAATAATTATTATAATAATCTGCTTAATTTAAAGATTATATTTTTATTTATTTAGATAGATAAACATTTGTTTCATCATAAATTATTGAATTTGTTGACCTTTACTTAATTTTATTATGATCAAATTTTGTTGAGAACAGTACTAACATTATGTCTATGGAAAATTGATTTTTGGTTTATGAACTCATTTAAAGAATGAATAAATTAACTCTTAAAGTTGAGAACTACTTGTATTTAAAAGATAAAAACATAACCAAAAAATTCTGTGTCCTTGAATATAAATTTTTCCTTCTCTCATTAGACAAAAGTTATTTTAAGAATTCTTAATCATTAACTTTAACCATTATTTTCAATAGTATATTAGAGACAGAATTAGTACATTATCAATTTGGAAATATCATCATATTGGAGACAGACTCAGTTCATTTAGAGAGTTAAATTCAATATTTTCTAAATGTCAGTTTAGAGCTATATGTTGTACAGTATATGTATATACATATTTAACGATAAATACCAGTTATAAAAAATTTCTCAATTTGAAAATAATTTTTATATATGTAACAATTATTTTCAAATTAGAATTATAATAATAGGAAATGACAGAATTTGATAAGTTTGGATTTTTTTTTTATAAGGTTAAAAGACTTCGAATTGAAGATATGAATATTCAAATGATCATGTTAAAAACCATTTACCCTATACCAGTGGTCTCAAACTGGCAGCCCACAAAGCAATTTTGTACAGCCCACAAAGATGTTTTAGTTATTTATTTAAATATATGTTACAATCAAAAAATTATTACAATTTAACATTAATAAAGCTGTTTTATAATCTCATAATTATATATTATTATTTCGATATCTTTGTAAGAAAAAATGAATGTAATTACAAATAAATATTTCCTTTCATTGTAATTTTGTTTAAAAATATTCGGCCCTTCATTTCCTTTTGAATTACGCATTCGGCCTGCAAAGCAATTTGAGTTTGAAACCATTGCCCTATACCATATAAACTGAAATTTTTGGAACCTACTACAGATACCTACCTACTTTCTTGAAACCTACTACAGGTGTTTTTAAATTGTTAAAGGAATAAATAATCCAGAAAATATTTAATTTTGTTTTTTATTTTTTATTTAATCTTAGATTTTTTTAGATACCTTTTTTTATGATAAATTTAATACCTATGTATTGTTTCATTATAAAATAATAGTTTATATATGTAACTAATTTTCATTTATGTAATTGAAAAACATTGTTTTAGTTCTTTCTCCAGATAAAGAAATTTCAGATGAAAGGAAAAGAATATTTAGTACTGGAAACTTTTATCATTTTGTTCATGCTTTGGCATTACTTGGAGTACCATTAACTAACAGACCAAATTTAGTGAGTATAAAGTTTATTGCTGCTGTATAAATCTAATTTTATAAAATTAATATTCAAAACTTTTATTCAGTACAGTATTTTATTATTGAAAACACATTTCATATAATTATGCAATATGCAGTATCATATATTTTAGTTTATTTTTTAATGTAATTGTTTTCTAATAAATCTTTTTGCAAACTTCATTTAACAGCATTAATCATATACTGTATTTTTTGTTTAACATTAATTCAAAATATATATTTATTTCAATTATTTAAATTTTTTTCAGGTTGGTGCTCTTCTTAGTATTGGAATTATTATTTTCTCAGGATCATGCTATATCACTGGTATTACTGGTAATACTGAAGTAGCATCATTTACACCTTTTGGAGGTATTGCACTTATATTAGGTTGGATAAGCATGATGATATAATTTTATTATATTGTCATTAAAACTACTGTATATTCAGATGAATTTAATAGCTGATATTATATTTTGTATTTTTGTAAATTTCAATAATATATTTTTTATAAATAAATATATTTAGTCACACCTTTGTTTAAATAAATTATATTTTTTCTTAAATATAAAGATTTGTTTTTAATTTAATATGATTATTTCATTTCAAATATCAAAAGAAAACATCTACATATCAGTTTAAAGTGTTAATTTTGTTAAATGATTTCATACTAAAAATAAAATTTTTTAGTTTATTAGAATTTTTCCCAATAATTGTGATAATCTGTATATTTTCTCCAGTTCTGGGATACTTTAAAATCTATGAATAAATTAGTTATATAAAAATTGAAACTGAAATTTATAATTTTTTATTTTGGAATCAATAATTAACCATTAATTTTGTTATTTATTTAATCTAGTCTAAAATATTTGGCATCTCTTCATAAGACAAAAACTAGAGAGATCCTAGATATCTATATTTTTATAATATTGTTTGAAACAAGAATTAAACTTGTGACTTTTTTAATTAAAAATAATTCTATTATAAGCCAATAATTATCACCAATTTAGAATTATAAGTAATCAAATTTCATATTAAAATTCTCTCTGACTTGCATTCTTCCAAGCATTATGATTATGATTTATGTAATAATAATAATAATAATAATAATAATAATAATAATAATAATAATAATAATAAAATTAAAGAGAGCATACATAACCTATCTACTTCTTCCAAGCATTATGATTATGATTTATGTAATAATAATAATAATAATAATAATAATAAAATTAAAAAGAGCATACATAACCTATCTGCAATGTAGGAGATATTCAATGACTCTACATGTGCATTATATTATGAAAATTTGTATTTTTAGCTTACTTTTTGAAGAAAATGGAAGCTTATAAAATTGAGCCCATGTCTGTCTGTCCCCCCCACTAATAACTTTTGAATTAATTAGTAGATTTTAATGAAATTTAGTAGTAATCTGATATTAAAGGGCACCTTGATGCCGCATCCTTCAATCTACAGCAAGGGTGGGCAAACTTTTGGGAGAAAGGGCCATATTGCATCAATGAAATATAGCCTAGGGCTGTACTTTCCCAGCGATCCCTATCCTTCACCATCTGACCTCTTCCATGGGTTGGCCGGATTGGCCATGTGGAAATACTTCGGCTTTCCACTATGGAGAACCCGGATTCAAGTCTCAGGTCCCACCTCTTGAAAATTTTTATCATGGGGTCCAGGTCCGGCCCGTCGATCCCTGTCCTCCACAATCCAGCTGACCCCTCCGCAGGTGTGGAAGGGCTTGTTTTGCCCCTCCACATAGTATTCTACAAGAATGGAGTGTGGAATCATGGGGTCCAGGTCCGGCCCGTCGATCCCTGTCCTCCACAATCCAGCTGACCCCTCCGCAGATGTGGAAGGGCTTGTTTTGCCCCTCCACATATTCTACAAGAATGGAGTGTGGAATAATCTGTTGACCAAAAAAAGACCCCTCCATGGGTGTGGGTGTAGCCCATGGTTGGAAGTGATCCTATTCTGCCTTTTAGTAAACTATCTGATTGGAAAGGAGCGTAAAACAAAATAGCAAAAAAACTCCCAAAATCCCGCATTCACCTAACAACTGTCTGAAGAGAGAAAATTCTCTTAGAAAATTATGTAATCAAAATAGAAAGATCTTAAGGGGTGCATTTGTTGACTAAGATTATATTAAAAGGGTGGACATGTTAAAATTAAGCCAATTTTCTTATAGATCACTTTCATTGGTCGTTATATGAATCATGGGTTTGAATAATGCCAGCAGTCCAAAAAAAAGGAAACGCCATTTTCAGAGAAGCTTGGCAGGATCAAAATTCTTTTAAATTATATATTAAAATTATAATTTAAAAATTTTTTATATTAAATATTAAAATTATAATTTAATCATTTTAAATTTGAAACAATAATTAAAAACACACCTGTTTAGGAAATTGCACAAATATTAAATATAAACACCGTGAAATTACAAAAGATATTGAGTTGATTGACAAAACAATTTTATTTGATTTTGAATGTATTTTGCAACCAATTTCTTATGCAATGATGTTTATTCTGGTTAATGGTTAATCAAATGTATTTTTGTAAGAAATATGACACTGTAATGACATCTACAATTTACCATATGAATTATTTTTTATTACTTTTCTAGAAATCACAACACACCTGTTTAGGAAATTGCACAAATATTAAATACAAACACCATGAAAGTATGAAAGGGATTGAGTTGATTGACTGACAAAACAGTATTATTTAATTTTGAATGTATTTTGCAATGTATTTCTAATGCAATGATGTTTATTCTGGTTAAGGGTTAATCAAATTATTCAATTTTTGGCATTATAGCTATCAGTTGGAGGGCCGCATTAAGTAGTTCCGAGGGCCGCATGTGGCCCTCGGAACTACTTAGATTAATATTAAGGCGGATTCCCACTTGAACTGGGCCGCCGTGAGCTGATGAATCGCAAATGCTGATATGCCCAGTATGTGTTCCCATTCAATGACTCAATTAAGCGTTTGCAGTAAACAACGATATTGCACTTGAGTGGCAGGCACTATAACAAACGTTGTTCAGATAAATTTGGCAACACATATTGCTGAGATATGGAACAGATTTTATATTTTTTTGTATTCATTTTATTTATCGATAACATTTTTAGCATTATAGCTATTGGTTGGAGGGCCACATTAAGTAGTTCTGAGGGCTGCATGCGGCCCGCAGGCCGCGGTTTGTCCACCCCTGTTCTATAGATAATATAGAAATATTCTTTAATCATATCACTCATTCTGAATCTAAGATAATTTTTAATTAGTTTTAATTTGAAAAAAACTGCTTTCACAACTAGCAACACTGACTTCAATTAAACAAATTCTTTATATTATAACAATGTTGAGAATGGAGTATTCTAGCTTATATTTTTATAGAAATTTTAAAAGTTCAAAATAGCCTTCACCATCTTTCTAAATATTAACAATTACAATCCGGACTATAGTGAAACCCGGACTATGTGAGGTATTGCTGTATAAAGCTTACCTGATTTCAATGACGTCACATTGGAACTGTGATGGCATCATGCCACCAAGATGAAGCTGTCATGACATTTATGGTAGTTAAATTGACATTAAAATTGGACATATAAAACTAATGAATTCCAAATGACATCTTTGGAAAATTGGTAATTTTAGTTCTTTCTGGAATCTGTTTGTATTTACAATACTTTTATTAATTATAACATTATGTATATTATTATCACCAATAATTTTTTAGCAATAGTTACTTTAAATAACTCTCATTACAGTAGCATTATAATATTACTACATAAATTATTGTACTGTGCTGTGTGTTAAATAATAATAATGATTTTTAAAATATTTGGAATGTCAGAATTTTTATACATAAAAATCAGGGTATTACTCAACTTGCTTTATTCACTGCTTATACTCTTATACAATGTTATCAATCTAAATATAGCACTACTAGCAGTTAAGAAAACTTTATTTATTATGTGCAAACATTTTTGGCACAACAGCCATCTTCAGGCTACACAAATTGGAAATAGAACACTATTTGTATAATACTGTACTAATGTTCAGACTACACAAATTGGAAGTAGAAGATGGCTGTTGTGCTGAAAACGTTTGCACATATTAAATAAAATTTTCTTAACTGCTAGTAGTGCTATATTTAGATTGATAACATTGTAAATCAGGGTATGTTGGCATTTTTTTAATTATTATCAAATAATAATGGAAACTATGATATTTATATTTAAATGAAACCTTTTTAAAATAAAGATGGTGTAAAAAAAAATCTTATACTTAGATTTGCAAAACACTATTAAATTTAAATAAAAAATCCTCATTATATTCCATGTAACTGCTTTTTAAACATTCAGAATTACCGTAACTTTTTAATCAAGTTTACATTTATCTGTAATATTATCCATATATAGTACTAAAATAGTACCCTGTACTGTGTCACAAAGATGTAATATTAAAAATAGTTAATTTTTAATATAAGTACAAGTTGTGTGGTAAAGTAGTCACTATCTTATAGGCCTAGTTCAATTCCGAGTCCCATACCAGTTTTTCAGGAGAACTCAAGATTCGGATCCAGTCTATTAACTAAAACTAATTCAATAAGCCCATAAAACACATCAATAAATGATGAAATTAGGAAAAAAAATGGTTATATCTCTTTGTTATAGCTTTATCCATTGCAATCAGTATATTTTTGTTTTTAGTCAGGGAGCAGCCTTTACATAAGAATGGATCTGCATAAGTCAGAGATTGTCCCTACCAAACTTTTATAAGAGTAAGACTTTCAAGCATACAAATATAAAATGTATTCTTAAAATAATATTAATGTAAAAGTATTTTTGCTTTATCATCAAAGTACTCCAGTATCACTGTGGCAATAAAATAAATTTAATATTATACATAGGCTTTAAAAATATTCAATTTCAAAAGTTTTTATAAAATTATAATTAATTTCAAAGTTTAATTTTGAAATGAGCATTTTATATAGATGAATTTTAAGTTACAATAACCCCCCGTCCTTGGAATCCCTTCTTCTCCCCGTCCTTGGAATATATCCCCCCATTTAACGTGGGGGATATATTCCAAGGAAACAAAGTGCTAAATGAAACACATGTTCAAATGACCTTGTTTGATGCTAAGTAATGAGGATAGGTGAAACAGGATAGTGAATAAAAATATATACATAGCATTTTATTTTGTAAAATGTATTATTACTATTGTATTGCATTAATTATAGACATTTTTTTTATTGCTAATATCGGTTTGTATTCATAAATCATTCATGAAAAAATTCGTTTATTGTAATATCGATTTGTATTCATAAATCATTCGTGAAAAAATTCGCAATTAGAAAATTATTTGTATTCATAAAACATTCATGAAAAAATTCTTAAAATTAGAAAATAAAAAGCCGATTTGTATTCATAAATCATTCATGAAAAATTCTTGAAATTAGAAAATAAAAAGTTTTAAGAACGAAAAGGCAGTAATCACGATGCAACAAACTATAAACAACAGAAAAATAAAGTTTTAAGAACAAAAAGCAGTAATCAGATTGCAATAAGCTATAAACAATGAAAAATATTGATAGAAAGAAAAACATTCTAACTTCAAGGAACTATAGTTTAAAGTGGCAGCCTTCAGATTAAAACAACTAAAATGAGATAATTGTTATTTTTATTACTGTAAAATAACATTGATGACTGTGGATAATTGTTATTTTTATTACTGTAAAATAACATTGATGACCGATCACAAATATGAACTCTGATTGCAGTAGACTTTCGTATGTACTGCACTACACTGATAATCAAATGCACTGTGAGACAGCATAGGAGTATCAATGCAACAAATTCTTGCAATTTCGGATTTATGTAAGAATTACGATTTGAAAAACCATGTCAAAGTGAATCAATAAAATATAGAATTTGGAATAAAAAATAAATAAAATGCGTTATATCGAAACAGTGTTAAGTGGGGTCTTACTGTATATGAATTGTATATAAATTAAAAAGGCAAATTAACGAATTTGAATGATATCTTTATTTATATTATACATATTATAATACATTTGTATACAATGAAGAATTATCATAATGAATTATGAATTGTGATGAAATAATGCTTTATACCCATGATCCATATATAATCATCAAAACTATTTCCAATTTCCCATAAACTTTGATGTTTGTTTAATTGTACATTATAATTGTACCCAAAGGCACTCATTAAGTATTATACAAAATTTTCCATCATTCATATGATGATGATCACAGAACAAAACTAGTAAACTAAAAATATTTTTATATACAATAATTATTATTTCCCAAAGATGATGAAAAATACAAGAAATGAACAATGTAATGAAATAGTATTTCATAAAATGCAAACTCACACCAAAAGTCACACTTAAAAAATTATTAATTAGCTACAAGAAAAATATAAAAATATAAATCATCCTGCAAGTTTTTTCTTCCTTTGAAATAAACATAATGCTATTTATAAAATAAAATATTTTATATAAATACAATATTTTTTAAATTAAATTTTATAAAAATAATTATTAAAATAATTAAAAATAAATAATAAATTAAAAATATCATATTTATTTAAAGATACAGAAAAATTATATAGTATTCTGTCTAAAGTAAATTGAATTTATCTATTAATTAATTAAAAAAAATAAAGAATTTTAATATGATTTTTCCATTATTTTAATTGGAAATATAGATTTTGAAATTGTTATAAACAAATATTTTCAAGTATATTTATTTAAATTCAGTATTGCATTTGAAATAAATATAGTGCTTACATATTTTTTCATTATAAATAAATGTTTATAATTATGTTTGATATCAAACTATATGATTATGTTTTAAGAGAATTACAAAATAATAATGCTCAATGAATATTGCTGAATTATATAGTGGAATACCAAGAAGGTTTGGTTCAGATCTTAAAAAAAAATTTTCCAGAAACCAGCAATTATGAACAATTGTTGGTTTGTGGAAAATTTGGCTTTGTTCATGATTGAAATCAATTTGTTGAATGATTGATTGTTTGAAACATGAATGATTTAAGCTTTCTTACAATTCAAGATAAATTATCGATTGGGGAATGCATTTTAAAAACTGCCTTAAAATTTTGCAAATACAATAGATATTAACGCTTCTAAATGTTTTGTTTTATACTAACATTAAATTGTGATCATTCATTATATCACTTAAAAAAATATTAATATAATAATAATCATATAGCATAATGAATGTCTACAGTTTAGCAAATAACACTATTTGTTGTATCAATTGTCTTACTTGTTTTATAGTTTTATGCTTTTTGGGTTTTCACCCTTTAATACTTAGAAATTCAACAATTTTAGGAAGCCCAAAAATTCAATTTATTAAATTAGTATACTGATTTGGTTATGCATTAAAATAATACTATTTTAGATATACTGATAGAAATATTGCATTTCCCTGAATAGCTTATTGCTGCATTTGATTTTCTTAAATGGTCCTTAATTTTTTATTCACAATTTTTAATTGTATATAAAATATTAATTTAATTGCAAATAATGACTTATAACATAAGTAAAATAAAAAGGAAGAATATTTGAGTAAATAAATGATTATTGAAAAATTAGAAATTGGCAAATGAATTATTGTCATCATGGTAGAAATTGATATGGCAAAACAAACTGCAATGCTATAACTTTTTATTGACATTTACATTATAATCCTATTAATGTAAATGGTTGATAGTATCTCATTATTTCCCCAAATAAAATAAATATTCATTTAATCAAAATTTTTTATGTTTAGTAAATGCTTATTTTATATAAAGGCATTCAGATTTATGATTAAAAAAACAGCATTTATTATTTTTAGAAAAGTGTAGAAATCTAATTTAACTATTTTTGCTTCTAAAGTATTTGACAATATCTGTAGAAATAATTTAATCAGCTATTTCATTTAATTGTTACTTTTTTAATACTTTACAGTAGTATAATTGTGTGTCATTATCCATTTCCACAGAGATCAATAAAAATGGCAATAGACATATGACATTTATTATATAAATAACTTTAATGATTTTTATTTGCTAATTTTAATAAAAAAATTACATTATTATTCTTTATTTGAATTCAAAATTTAAAATTATTATCTGAATATAAATAAAAATTTACATGTATTTTTTTAATATGAAATATTGCTTTAAGTACATTTGTTACATTAAATTTGAGATATTTATATAAATATTTTGTAAAAATACAATTTGTATAAAAGTTTTATAATTTTATACATTTTTAATGTACTGTATTTATAAAAAATTCATTATTAGGTCAATGCACATTAATAAAATCCAAAAATATAATCTGTTAGATGTAATATTCCTTAAATTTTTTATTGATCTAGCAAGTTAATTTTTTATTGTATTTAAATTTGATTATATTTCAAATTTATTTCATTTTTGATCAGTTTTAAATATTAAAATATCTATAGTATCTACCTAAGCATTATTTTATAGCTAGAGGAATAGAAACTTGCAAGATGATTTGTGAACTGAATATAATACAAATGAATTGTGTAAGTTTATCTATTGATAAAGCAATTAAAACGATATCAATAGATATTTTAATTAAGAAATCATCTTAATCATCACATATATATATGTAAACATATATACATGTATTATCACACTTTACTGATTATATAAGAAGATATATATGAATTTGCAAATTCATATATATCTTCAATTACTTAAAATATGATTTAGCATTCTTAAAATACAATCATTAATAGAATTTGCTTGGCAAATTTATTTTCAATACATTTCTATTAAAAGATATAATGATTAAATGATTAATTTCTTCAATTTCAATAATTTGAAACAGTAGTATTAAAATATCTAATAAATTCAATCACTTTATCATTACATTCATACATTGTATATTCTGAAGAACTTTAAAAATATTTGATTTTGAAAATACATAAGATATTGACATTTTTTTATCTAAAAGTTATCATTATGCTTAAAAAAAATATATATATGTACAATTTTGCATTTCCTTTAATTTTATTTAAAGTTTAAAAAAAAATTTATACAATTTGTAATCATAAAAATAAATTAATTAAAATTATTTCCATCAATTTTCACATAATTAATTTGAATTATGTTATCTATATTTACAATTTATCAATAATTAAAGGATTAAAAATTAAAGAAATGATAATAATGAAGAAAAAATTTTATTAGCAAACTATATAATAATGTATTTGAAAAGGGACAATAAATGTTGTTATTTTTTTTTAAATGCATTATAACAAAGTTTATACTATATTTGTCGTTTATATATACATTCAAATACAAATAAAATTATTTGTATATGAAAATAATATATCAAAAAATTTATCTAATAATATTTTTTCCTCATTAAATCTTCTCTTATCATTTTTAACTCATTCTCATTAAAAGATTATCTTTTACAGGGGAGTCCCCAACTTACGACAGAGTTGCATTCAAAAATTTCAGTTGCAATTTGAATCTGTCATAACTCAGAACACAATTTTCCATAAGTACAATATTATAAATGGAGGTTATATTCCCCAACCATTAGAACTCAGAATATTCAATATTCTTTTAAAAAGTAGTAGGATACAGTAATGCTGAATAAGTGCTATTTATTCTTTAAAATGAGGAAATTGCGTATTTTGTATCTACCAGAATTTATATGAGTAAAACTAAAGAAAATACAATGTAAAAACAAAGATGAAAATGCTTAAGTTATTTTCCTGTAGCCAAGTTTCTAGCATCAGCTCCATAGTAAAGCAATCATTTACTTCTATGAATGATCTGGGTTCAATTTTTGGTCTCATATATTGTTTTTCAAGAACAATCTAGGCCTGACCAAGCTCATTGAACTCTATCCTACAATCTTCTAGTTAATCCCACCATAGATGTTGGACAGTTATGGGGTTCTAAAACTGTTCACTGCCAAAAGTATCCATTAACAGCTTAATTTAAACTAACCTAACCAAGTTTCTAGCAAAAATAAGCAATTATTTTTTAATGTCACTTCCCAATCATTGGCTGACTACTACATAATGATTGGTATCCATTGCAGATCCAATTACAAAAGGTCACATCTGTGGTAGAGCCAGCAAGATTTTAAAGTAGGTGAATCGATGTTCTGACTGGATGTATCAAAAATTTTTCAGAAACATGGAATTTGAATTCCATACTTCCATGCATTTAGGATGGGTCAAACTTGAACACCTAAAAATCTGAAGGTATGAGACATGAAATTAAATATGAATACTGCATGATGGAAATACAACATGCTTTCATTCTGGTGACAACTCATTCATCCAGGTGATTGGCCACCATTATTGCAAAATCATTAATGGTGGCCATTGTAAATAATCATCATAAATTAGGGACCCCTGTATTAATAATCAAAGGAAAATGCAAAGTATAGTCTATAGTCCTTATAGAAAGATGTTTATTTCCCTATTTAATTATAATAATATATAATATTTTAAGCAAACAATGGGAATGATAGTTTACTTACACATTTGAAGTATTTTATTTTAGTTTTTTTAGAGTTTTGGTCATTGTTTTCTTAAGCTCTGATATTTTACCAAATAAAAGACAAAACACAATATTTGAATGTTAACATTAATATTTTTGTTATAAAAAAAATTTATATAACATTGACTTAATATGTATAAATTTATGAATATCTATAAATATCAAAACATTAGACTCATGAAACATAAATTAACTTGGCAAATAACCTTAATAGGCACAGATAACTAATTATATATTTATAATTAACCTGAAATTTAACAAAAAATAATGAAATAAAAATGTTTATGATCTGTAATGAAAATTCCAGTAAAATAAAATAATCAAAAGAAAATAACAATTAATAAAATTATATAATAAAGCATTGAATTA
Source organism: Olivierus martensii (assembly GCA_000484575.1). Lineage (NCBI taxonomy): Eukaryota > Metazoa > Arthropoda > Arachnida > Scorpiones > Buthidae > Olivierus > Olivierus martensii. Next base: position 46,327 of record AYEL01070589.1, on the reverse strand, counting down.
TTGAATTATATTATTGAAGAAGCAATTTTCACAAAAATAAAATATGGTAAATTTATCCAATATGTAATGAGCATAATCCATAAAACTTCAAATTTTTGTACAAAATATCAAACAAGAAAAAATGAGAAAAAGAAATGAAAAAGATTTATTTGCTATATTAAGTTTCATTGAATATCAATGAATCTAAATATTTATTTTCTGTAGATTGTTTTTATAAGATTAATAATTATTTTTTAAATATTATAAAAGTTTTTATAATAAATTCAGATTTTATTCAAAAATTAATATTACTAGTAATATTTTAAATAATTTAAAATTGACATTTTCTATTGACTATCTTAAGAAAATCACCAATAAATCATTTTTCATATAATGGTATATATACTGGTATATATATAAATCTCCAATAATTATCTAATTCTAAATTTAAGATTTCTAATTGTGTATGTAAATTATTTATAATATAGATATATATTGGTTTATTACAAATATATAGGAATGATAATTTAACATATCAGTGCTAATTAACACTGAATATTAGTAATTTGTGCCTATCAGAATAATTTCTCTATTCTAAATAACTTCTATTGTAAAGTTTATTCCCAATTTGGTTTCAAATACTGTACTTACACTGTGTATATTTAAAATCTATCATTCACAGACAGATTGACTATAGGCATTGGAAGAGCAGATATATCAAGGGGTGTTCCTTCTTCAGTACTTGGACTTCGGTCTACTTTATATGGTTGTACAGATGGAGTAATGCCTATTATAAAACGCTAAAGAAACAATAATAATTTTTTAATAGTTTAATAATAGATTTATAATGTAAATTAAGTTTGGACATTAAATTATTATCTATATAGAAATTTAAACAAACATTGTTGGAAATTATAATACAGAAAAATTAAACATATTGCATTCAATACTTTTACAATAAGAATAGAATTTTAATATTGAAGCAACAGCTTAATTTTAAGATAATATAAATTAAGCTTAATATCATTTCTATAGTATATGTAGTGTGGATGATATACTTGAAATGATGAGAGATATCACATCATTTCAAGAATATCATCCACAGATGCACAAATGATTAAACAATGATCATTGCTACAGAATATTACTTTGTTTATCTTATTGCTTAATTAATTAATTATGCCAATTGATGATTATTATTTTAAGCAAACCAATTTCTAGATACTTTCATTCATCAAAAATTTATTCATTTAGTGCAAAATTGATTGAATCACAATAGTATATAGTATAAAGTATTTTATTATAATAATAGTATAGAGTATTTTAGTAGTTCACAATACTTCTTGAACTATTAAAATAAATCTTATATTACATTTAGAATTTTAAGTGTTTTATAACACTATTATATAGCAGAAATGTATTTAATAAATATAAATAAATAATATATTATTTATATACATATACTCTAGAACAATGGTCTCATATTCAAATTGCTTTGTGAACTGAATGCTCAATTCCAAAGGAAAGGAAAGGCTGAATATTTTTAAACAAAATTACAATAAAAGGAAAATATTTATTTGCAATTACTTTCACTTTTTTACAAAGATATCAAAAATAACATTATATAATTATGAGATTATAAAACGGTGTTATTAAGATTAAATTGTAATAATTTTCGGGCTGTAATATGTACTTAAACAAACACAGTAGTTAAAACATCTACACAGGTTTACAAAATTGCTTTATGGGCTGGATGCTGCCCGTGGGTTGCCAGTTTGAGACAACTGCTCTAGAAAACAACAGGATTTCATACTTAAATTTAATTTGCTTTGATTAATAATTTTTTATATTTTATTTTGAATAAAATATCTAATCTAAAAGAATAACAACTGTGGCTAATGAAAGATATTTTAATGAATAGCATATTTTGGGCTTAACTTTGAAGTCATTTTAGCAAAACAAATCTGTTTAGCAAAATTTCTAACTTTTCAAACCTTTTTAAATTCTTGTATTTTTACAAATTCGAATACAAATAAATAGCATCATCATTCCAAAAAATCTTTTGGAATTCTGATTTGCTCATAACTCTGCTCTTTAATTAATTACAAAAAATTCAAAATTGATATTCCAAAGTTATTGATTCTGCATCACATACTGGTAATTATAATTTTGAATATGAACAATGTTTATGGATATAATGCACAAACATTTTATGCAAAGAATACATTCCTGAAAAATCTTGCAGTTTTCCAAAATTAGAATGTCTTAAGAGAAAATTAGTTTTGTTAATACAAAACTAATTTTCTCTTAAGAGAGACTGATTTTGAAAAACTGAAATGCTGAATATTATAAGAGTGCATAAATATACAACCAGTTTAGCATAGAGAAAGATAGGAAGCAAATAGTATGTTACTGCAATACAAATACTATAGCTTCCAATCCCATGTTGAACAGAGGAAAAGACAATTTAGACAAATAATGGTCTAGTACTCACAAATATAATAAATAATTTTAATAAATACTCTTTTGTCTGTGAATATTAGACCCTTTTCTGTCTTAATAGTTTTCTCCCCCTTGGTTCAACATGAGAATAAAAGCTATAGTATGTTTTGCACTAATACCACAATTTTGCTTCTTATCACTAATGCTTTAATTTCCATTAAAATTATTTACCAGTTTAGCATAATTTTGCTTTTAAACATAGTTTTTAATCATATAAATAAAATAAATAATAGTTAAATAAATAATGATAAAATTGCCATTATATTAAATATCATTATCTGTATCAAAAAAATCAATAGCTTCTCTTTCAAAGTTATTGCATTTTTTTCTTCAAAAAGTTTTTCAGAATTTGCACTAGCACCACTATTTAACAAATGTTTGGTGGCATTGTTATAGCACAAGGGTCGGCACACTGCGGCTTGCGAGCCACATGCAGCTCTTTGAGTACGTACGTGTAGCTCTGAAATAAAATTGAAAATGAAAATAGAGACTAATCAGTATTATTTGATATAATCACTATCAAACTGAAAATGAAAATAGACTAATGAAAACTATCATAGTTTCGTTTATAAAATTTTTAAAGAATTTTATTCACATAATGGTAATTTCATTTATTTTATAGATTTTGCAAAACCTCGTGGCAGTAAGATGCACAAAGCATGTTTTAAGGGAGGGGAAGTAAGCATGGAGGGGGTAACTCCACAAAAACATTGAGCACATGTCTCAATTTTTTTGTGATTTTTTTCTTTGTTTAATAAAGATATAATTAATATTATAACTTGTTATAGTATTACTTTAAATTTTCCTTATTTATATAAATACATTTATGGCTCTCGAATAATTTTTAAATTGTTATGAGGGACAGGTTTGGCTCTTTTGTCTCAAAAGTTTGCCGACCCGTTATAGCATATAACAAAAACATATAAATATATATTTATTTATATTTTATATATAAGAATATAAAAAATATAAAAAATTTAAACGACAACAACAGTTAATATTAAAATACAACACAATAGTCACCAAAATCACTTTCAAAAATTCCAATACATGTAAATTACAGTTTGATTATACAATAATGACAAAGGATGATAGATATTTTTAACAGTTAAAGTGACACTATCATGTAACAATAGTGGAGAGGCAGTTTATAATTCACTCATCCCATCAGCTTTGAAATTATACTATTCTTGATGATTTTTTAATTATTTGGAATTTGCATTAATTCAAATTTTTGCATAAATTGAAATCTTATTAATATTTATTATATTTCATATTTCAAATTCAATAAAATGCAACTGCATTATATTACTGATATACACACAGGTGACTCCTATTCTTTATTACCAAATTAGTTCCTGGAATATCTTTGTAACTTAAGCCATCATAGATTAAACTCTTATTTTCCCATAGATGCAATATTATAAAGAAGATTCTATTCTGACAACTTGTTTCATATACTAAAAATGCAAAATTATGTTTTGAATATAGCAAAAAACTAAATAAAATCTTAATATTTTTCTTTTATAAGCACTCATTCAATTCAATTATAGAATTTTGGGTTAAAATATATAAATTATGCTTAACTAGGATCAAAATTATTAAATGAAATTTCTAGACTGCTTTCAGTAAATCTTCATCATGAATAGCAGAAAATAGAATGTAAGTTTAAGAATTCAAATACAGTAATTTCCAAAGTTATGTCATAGGTTATTTCAAGACTGGTGACATTATTTGAGATGATATAAATTGAATCAGGCTTTTCTATAAATGTAATATTAAAATGAAGTGACTGGTTTCAAGGGAAAAAATTTAACCAAGGAAATCAGATATACTTATTCTGTACAGGTATCCCTTCTATTACACAGTTTGCTCTAACATAATTTGAAAATTGTGGAAATCCTCATATAACACAGTACTTCTATAACATGGTTTTTACTTAACACATTTAGAAAATTATGTTTAGTCTCCTACAACAAAAAACATTTTCTTTAATTTTTGTAAATCCACACTGGACACACAATATACATATAAACTGCAATCATTTGCAGTTTATATGTATATAAACTACAAATTGCTAAAATTACTATATAAACTGCAAATATTTTGCTAAAATTAGTCATAAATGCAATTTGCTAACTTGCCATAAGAGGAACAATATACAGTCTATTTTCAATTTCAATTTGAAATTGAGTTAATTGGCAACAATTGAGTATTTTGTGTTCCAAATATTTAGTTCTTGGATAAAAAAACAAGTTTTTATTCTTCAATAGAAGAATGTGAAATAGAAAAAACTTTTTTATTAATAAATTTTTTAGGTATACGTTAAGGAACGATTGTTTTCTAGCAGGTTAGATTACAGATTTTATAGTGTTGTATAGTAGGTTGTAGCGGGTTATATTACAGATTTTGTAAAGACGCAGAAGATACACAAACTTTAAATGCATAAAAAAGTTCAGAAAGTGAAATTGATATTGTTGAGATACACAAACTTTAAATGCAGAAAAAAGTTCAGAAAGTGAAGTTGACATTGTTAAAAAGAAAAAATGTTCTTATTTTTAATGAACAGAGGTAAGGAAGATATAATTATTCAATGAATGTTATATAAACTGTATATTTTTTTCTTTCTTTTTGTTTTATGTATATTGTTTTTTAGGGTTTTACATATATATTTTTTCTTTCTTTATGTTTTGTTATTAATATTCTTAATAAAAATTAAGTTTCTTATATGGAATTAAAGAAAATTAATTGTTTTTAATTGGTTTTGGAACATAACTCTTCTTTTTGTATTGGCAAGGTTTCATATAATACAATTTCATATAACATGGTGTTTTTTTTAGGAACCTATCTATCATGTTATAGGAGGGATACCTGTACTTAAGATTTACAAAAAATATGAAATATGACAAATCAGATGATAATTTAAAGAAGAAATGGCATCATATATATAACTAGGGCATTTGAATAATCATTAAGACTTAATAATGAAAGTTGCAATGAACAAGTCTTGTCATATGATCAAACCTTAAGTAAATCAAGTGTTGACTTTTATGAGATAAATTCTTCTCTTAAAAACAAGCATAGATCCCCTCTATTCCTTGCCTTGCTGTTATTTTCATTGTTCATTCAATTCAAATTCCTGAAGAATCTCAATCTAGGTTCAATAAATACAATCCCCTCAATCAATTTTGAAATTGTCATGATCTGATCTGCTAGCTCAGATTAAAATCAGATTCTTCAAGTCTGTTTTGCTTCCATATTTCAATAACACCTTTGAGTTTGAGTTTCCTTTATGGGAGTTTGGCATCTTGATTTGAAAGTTTTCTGAACAGATTTTCAAGTTTGCTGTCATTTGGTGTTCCTGTTGCCTATACAGAAGCACATATGGTAACAAATTTGATTTGGAAGGCAACAGATCAACTTTTGGAGTGGAATTTGAATAAGCTGTGAAGAAAATGCAAACTTTCTTCTGGAAAGCTTTTTATTGTTTTGTCAGCAGTTTCTGTCTATAAATCCCATATAATTCTTGTTGCATCTGGGCCATTGAAGGACTTCCAAAAGTCCTTCAATAACTTTTTCTTATTAAATTTTATGCCATTTTCCAACCTATTGGATACTAAAAAGCAAAGCAATGGGCTTCATAGGCTACCCATACTTGTAGTGAAGTCTTTCTTTCTTGTTCTTGTAATGCATTTCTGCTGGATGTATCTAAACATTGGGAATATTTTAGAATTCGCCATTGGCTGCCTATACTCAGAGTGGATTAGCTATGAGGTGAAGAATTAGTTCAATGAGCTGGGCTAAACCCTTCTTGAAAAAATTTTGAGGTATAGAATCTGGAATGAACCGATATTGTCCAAGATGAAGTACAACATAATTCCATATGATTGAGAATTAGTTCAATGAGCTGGGCTAAACCCTTCTTGAAAAAATTTTGAGGTATAGAATCTTAGAATGAACCGATATTGTCCAAGATGAAGTACAACGCAATTCCATATGATTAACATATTTTTCAATTTAAATTGAAAAAATCAGTTTAGATTTTTACCCAGAGGCCACACTCAAATCCAGATCCTAAACCAATGATTGAATTAGACAAGTATATGGAGGAATTATGGCAAACCTATAAATTCACTATACTAATGACAATATTAATCACAAACAAATTCTGAGTTTGTAAATTTTTAGAAATGTCACATCATAAAACAAAAATCCAATGCACAATATCAAATATGTATAATTATAAGATTCTTATCAGTGTGTTATTTTGCTTATGAAAACTTTAATCATCTTATGTTCCCATATGATTAAAAACAATTTCTTAAAAATCTTATCTTAAAAACTTTGTTAGCAATTCCAAAAAATTAAAAATGATCAGATATGATTACTTCTTCGTTAATTTTTTAAATATATTATTCTTATCTACCGGTAATTTTACTTAAACATATAGAATAGAATATAAGAATGCATTATCACATATTCTTTATATTGTTAAAAATGTTTATATAAAACAACTACGATACATACTTTTTTTAAATTTAAACTGTAAATTAAATAACTAATGTGAAATTTTAACTATCTTTCATATTTAATATTGTAAATTATAATTTTAAATATAAGTAATACTCAACTTATTCCATTCAAGTCTATTGTCTATTTATATGTCAATAAACTTGAATATGATCTATTGACATATGACATAATACAATTAGTAAGCACTCTGACTGGTCAATCCAATTCACATATTTACATGTCCATGCATAATGATCTGCTATACCAGCAGTCCATTTTGTATATGATTTCTTTGGCTTTGTGTTAGTTAAATTCAATACACTGCTGAATTGTGTGTAATGAATAACAGTAATGGGTAATCAATAAATGTATTTCTAATTTACAATCAACATCATTCAAACTAAAACCAATCTTTATTTTACCAGAAAAATAATTTGTCTGAATCTGGGATTGAATAGGGACTTCAGGAGTAATTCTCCAGCATTTTGCTATCAGATTATCAAAATTATTTAATGAATTAATTCTTCAGATATTATTAATTTATTTAAAATTTGAATGTAACAAATTAAATTTTTGTCTGATTGATGAATAATTTGTATAATATATGGATAAATAATTCTTTTTTTGAATAGTCATGATGATTTAAGATAATATTTCTCAATCATTTTGAATCCACAGCATACTTGGAAAATCTAAAATTATTATAGTAACTCATCCCATTATAAAGACAAAAATATACATAAACAAAAAAAGTTGAATAATAAAATTTTTTCCCTCCTGCTTAATACTTGTTTTATATACATTCCAAAATCATTGCAACAGATTAAGAATAAAAAGTACATACCTATATTTTTAAATAAAGATTTGAACTATTATTGTATAATCAATAAATATTTTCATATTTATTTTATATTCTTCTGAGAATACAAATGTTTCTCAAACTATAAACTAAAATAGGTTCATGTGTATTGCATAAATATTTGTTTATGGAAAATTTTCAAATTATATGTTTTAGTTCAAAACAAACCAACTAAAACATATAATTAGAAAATTTTCCATAAACAAATATTTATGTAATACACACGAACCTATTTTAGTTTATAGTTTGAGAAATATTTATATAGAGCAGAGTGGTAAACTATTTTTAAAGTTGTATGTGAAAATTGACAAAATTTTTGAAAAACTATCTCTTGTTTACTGATCTGAATGTTCAGGCAGATGGTCACATGGTAATACATTCACTTATCATCTTAGAGAATTTAGTTCAATTCTGTAACCCACATATCTACATTTTCAAGATGAGTCTGGGCCTGGTCATTGAACCCCAACCTTCAACCTTCATAACTAAGGTTGACCTTATCATAAGTGTTGGTCACTCTGTGGTGGATTCTAATAGTGGATGCCACTAGATAAAATATATCTCATGGCAGTTTAACTAATTAACTGATCCAAATGTTAAAACTTGGAGCTGATATATATTGTTTAAGTCTTAATCTAGACCAGGGATGAATTTTTGCTAGTATGCCACTTTGAGCATACTGGAAAAATACATCCCTAGTCTAAAGTAAGATGATGAATGTTCATAAAATTCATTCTTCAATAACCAGTTATTTAAATTATTAAATACAAATAGCTCCACTCTCTACTGCTTAATTCAAACTTGGAAATTGCTTATAAAGTAAGAACTTGTAAACAAAAAATCAATTTCTCATAGACAATGCTAAAATAAGGAATTCCATTCTTAGCAATGCAATTTGACCACAATAAAATTAAATAAAGTCCAACAAAATCAATAATTTATGATTAAATATTAATTTATCTATTTAAAGAAATGAAAATATAGTCTTTAAAATCAAGCAAATTATAAAGAAATTCTTTGTCATATAAATATTAAAAAAATTTTTTTTTCATTATTAATAGATAAGTAAATGATTCTTTATACATATGAACTACTATAGAAACCAGAAATGGAAGTTATTTACACAAAATGCCAATAAAACCAGACGGCATGTAACTTCTACTTTTCAGCTGCTATTTTGATTTTTCTGATTTTGTAGCAGACAATGGCGTTTTTGCTACAAACCCAGATGTATTGTATTATATAGCTACATATACAGTTTGAATGTTATTTTATGAATGTTTAGTATTTATTTATTGCAATAAAAATTCATATTTTCAATTTTTTTGATACTTCATATTTGAAAAATTTTATAAACCTAAGAACTTTTAAACAGAGAACTAACTGTATATATGACAAAAGTCTTAATTCTAATTTCACATTATTTATTATATTTAAACTTTAAATAATTAATTTGCAATTTAACTGCAAGGAGATATTGTAGCTTGTTAATAAGTCTTTTTCCAGAAATGTTTATTAGATTATTAATTGAATGTGCTTGTAAAAGAAAATATTTTGATTTTTATGAAAAATATCAAAATTTGATTTTTTGGCAAAGCTTCTTTTTTCTCTAATTGATTTTCCAATTTTAAAATTAATATAAAATTTTAATATGCAATCACTCATATACAGGTTGAAGAAAAACTTTGTTGTAATATTTTGTGTGGCAAAGCTTCTTTTTTCTCTAATTGATTTTCCAATTTTAAAATTAATATAAAATTTTCATATGCAATCACTCATATACAAGTTGAAGAAAAACTTTGTTGTAATATTTTGTGTACTGATTGGTGACCTCAAAACAAGTCAAAAATGTCTAATGAACATATGGTCTAAATGGCACCATTTTTGAGTTATAATCCTTAGCCAATCACCATTTACTTTATAAAGTGTCATGACGTGTCGCATTGCCATTTAAGTATCGCATTGTGTCACTCGCCTTCTTACTAACCTGGAAGTCAGTAGGAAAGTGACACAATGTGACGCGTCTTGGCAACTCGACACATCGTGACACTTTGTATACTCAATGGTGAATGACTAGCTTTAAAGGGTTATAACTCAAAAACAGAGTCATTTAGACCATATGTTCATTAGACATTTTCAACTTGTTTCAAGATTCCCTATCAGTATACAAATTTTACAACAAAGTTTTCTTCACCCTATATAGATTCAAAATAAATTTTGGACAAAAAAAAATTATTATTAAAAGTTATAATTTTTAATTATTAGACAAAATTATTTCTAATAATTAAAAATATAAATATAAAATCTAGAATTTAGAATGATGTAAGCATCGTTATATATTCTTGAAAAAATATTTAATATTTCTTTTTTAAATATATTTGATGAGAGCTATAGCCTCTTAGTCTCATAAAAATATGCCTGTTATCATTTCATTTTTAATAATAATATGAATGAAAATAAAATATCTGCCAAAATATTTACAATTATTTTGTTTTCAGTAATATTGTATTTGAATAACTACATTATTTTTATAATTCTTTGCTGTATATATATCCATAAGTAAAAATCAAGCCTTCAGCCAATTACAGTTTATTCAATATTAAAAAAAAAGTTTATAACTCAATAATGTTTTCAGCTTGTTTAGCCCTCTTTAGTTGATTAAAAATGAATTAAATATAAAATTATAACAAGAATAAATAAGCACATTAGCACAAAATAATTTAAATTTCAGTATTTAGATTTTAAACTTATACTAAGCAGAGCTTTATAAATCAGCTCTGTATTGAATCAAACCATCTACCTTTAGTTACTATGTGTTGCTAAAGCAATGTTGCTCATCATTTACATAAATGTTTTATATATATATATATATATATGCAGTGCCGGATTAATTACATACGAGGCCCTAGGCACTAGAATTCTTCGGGGCCCTTATTAGATCAAAATGTGCTCTATATATATATATAAATACATAAGAAAGGTATAAAGAATAGACTATGCTTTTCATTAAATTATAAATATTTTATTATTAATTAAACTTTGAAATAACAACGTTATATAGACAACATCACAATTTGGAAAGAGACTACACAGTAGACTAACAAAACTATACAATAATCTATACAAGAGTATACAATGTCTTTAGAAAGTTTTTTTTCTGTATTTGTGAACACAGAAATCATTGATGATGGCGAAAATTCAAATTAATAAAATAAAAACATTGTAATGAACATTCGAAAAATTATTTCTTAATTCATTAATTAAGAAATATTGTTGACTCCATTGTGGTATATATACACATTTTATTATAATAAAATGTTCAAGAGATAACAAATTATTCTTCATATAAAAATACAATATTATTCGTAAATTAATCAAGAACGAGGCATTTTATAGGCGTTAATATTTTGCTTTTTTTTCATTTTTTAAACATTTCAATTGAAAAAAATTTCAAGGCCTATTCAAATTTCCAACTTAATGTTACAAAAATAATACTTGTTTTTAAAATGTGTGACCATTTTAAATATTAAAATTCATTTAGGTTATTTATAATGAGTTGGAATAATTCAAATACATAAAACATCTATAAAATTTTTAAATTAAAATTTTCTCAAAATTAGGTTGATAAAAATTTCAAGCCACTTTATTAATTCATTTTTTATTATTGTTCAATTAAAAAAAAATTAATTTCCCGGGGGCCCCAGGCATGCACATCTTTATGCAGTTATATTTTATTGCACAAACCAATGCCATGCTGGCTTAATGTCCTCTAAGGAATTATAGAATGGTACAAAATAAATCACCTGATTTGAATAGATTCTCATTTTTGTAAATGGAGTCTTCTTTGCATAGAAAGAACATTGAGAAATTCACAGTGAATCATATACATTATAAGAATGTATGATAATTGTGTCATGTTCATTCAAAATAATTCTTCTATCATGTTAACAGTGCAATAACTGTAAATGGTGAGTAATATCAAAAGACAATTCAAAAATTTTTAATGTCCAGTTAAATGATTTAGGACTACAGGATGTCTATTCTCACAAAATGATGCTCTATGTCATACAATGGTAGAAATAATCTGGATCCTAAAGAAAATTTGTCTATGTCATTTAATTTTATTGGTATGGTGATTTCACATGGCCAGAGAGATCACTTGATCTGACAGCATTGACTTTTTCTATGGGACTATCTAAAGAGAATGATTTATGTGAATAGGCCCAACACTTTGCATTAAAAGACAATATTCAGTATGAAATTGAAAACATAATACTAGAAATATTGAAAAATATAATGGAAAATACTATTTGAGCCATTTGTTATATAAACATATTGATTTCAGTATTAATATCAAGATGCACATTTATAAGACATCATATTCAATTACATAATATAAAAAATTTAAAGATTTAAAATAAAATATATTTAAAAAAATGAACCCTTATTTTGAGATTTATAAAAGAAGGAACCAAATGGTTTATTTTGCATAATCTGTATATTAACTACTTTTTGCCTGCTTTGTATATTTCAACCATTTCTGATAAATGGTTAAAATATACAAAGAAAGAAATGTGGTTCTTGTAAAATGGCAAGCCACACCATTATAACAACACATGGCAACCAATGACAGACAGCAGGATTCAATATAAGACTGATTTACAGAACTCTGTTTAATATATGTTTAAAATCTAAATACATACAGAAATTTAAATTACTATATTGCATTTTAACATGCTTCATATTCTTGTTCTAATTTTATGTTTAATTTGTTTTCTTCTATTGATGAGGATTGAACAAGCCAAAAACATTATTGAGTTATAGATTTTATTTATGTTGAATAAATTATAATTTGCTAAAGGCTTCTGTTTTTTATTTATAGATACAGTGGACTCTTGATTTTACAAACTCATACAGACCTCCAAAAAAGTTTGTAAAATTGAAAGTTTGTAAATGGGAATGGCATTAATTAACATTAAGGACTTTTGGAATCAACTAAATAGTTCATAAAAATGTGTATTTTTATGAACTATTTAGTTGATTCCAAAAGTCCACATCACGAGTCCACTGTCACGAGTCTACAGGCATACCTCATTATTGTGATGATTACATTCCAGATCACCACTGCAAAGCAAATCACAGCCTTTTTTTACTTGCTAATGTATATAAAAGCCTAAAAACATATTTATATTATTTATTCATTAAATACACAATGGCACTATGCCTAAAAAATTTAGCCAGATGGCTGCATTTTAAAGCAGTTGCATCCTTTGGAAGATGCAAAAATGTTATTATCCATTTATTCAAAAGGAATTATATTATTTTATGATATAAAAAATTTTTAAATAAAAACTTCGTTAGATAAATTTTATCATCTATATTATCATTAAACATAATAAATTATATTATTGTACAGAACTCCATTACTTATGTAAATTTGACTTTATATAAAATAATTTTGATACAGATAGTATTTTGACACAAATATATGGTAATTAAAAAGTAAAATTTTTAAATTTTATGTATTGTGACAATATTGAAATTTTGCAAATAATATAAATGATAGTTCTGACACTGCTTAACAAGAGTTAGCACTATCAATAATATTTCTATTAATAGAAATATAGCTTTGTAAAGCTATTAAAGACTTAACTTTATCTAAACTTTAGAAAGTCTAATCATCTGTTATAATGTCAGAATATATTATTATTATTATTATTACATATGCATCCAGGGATGTAACTATGGGTGGGCCCAGATGAGCCATGGTCCATGCATTGTAAGTTCTGGCCCATGTGTTGGTCCATCCTGAACATATAACCTGAAACGTAAAATTGAAAACTGCAAGAGTTCAACTCCATATAACCCAAGACGCCTTGAGTTTTGTAAAAATGAAAATTTACAACTGAATACGTTAAGCACCTCATAATCCAAGAGGCCTTGTATTCTGTAAAAATGAAAATAAAAAACCACAAGCATAATTTAAGCCCACATAATTTCACGCTAATAGTGATAAAAAATTTTATTTACAAGCTGTGAAAAATGGGTCCTTTGCATATTTTATGCAGTTCTTTTAATTAATGCGATTAGCTGGAAAATAAATAAAGTTTCAAAATACTGGTAAATATGCTTTGCATATTTTACGCAGTACTTAATTAATGCGATTAGCTGGAAAATAAAGTTTCAAAATACTGATAAATATAAGTGTTTATTTGATATCAACTCAATACAAAATTATGCGGTGATTTTTACTTAATGATGCTTGATATCAGTCAATACAAAATTATGCGTGATTTTTACTTAATGATGCAAAACGATTGATTACTTTGTCCAAATTGAGAGGCTTTTGCGATTTTTCTCTTGATGAACATGATTGCTAAATAGCTTAACAAATCATTAAGCTGCGATTTTTCTCTCGATGAACATGATTGCTAAATTGCTTAACCAATCTTCAAGCATTCTGTTACGTAAGTACAATTTAATAAAGTGCATACAGGAGAATGTTCTTTCACATCGGTGTGGCCCACCCTTGGCCCACCCAAAAAAAAATGCTGGTTATGTCACTGTATGCATCATATTGTAATAGCTTGGGAATGCTATACATATAATGTTTATACTTTACCATAATATTTAAGTAAACTGAACTTACATAAATTTTAACTTAAGTAATAATGCAAACAACACAAGTCTTGTGTATGTTAGATCTTTTTGAATTATTATATTTAGAACATAGATAGCATTAATTAGAATTTCTTAATTATGAATTAATAATAATTTGCCTGTACTAGATTTTAGAATTCTTATACATTTTCTCTCTCTTCAGAAAATTATTCTGATTCCTTACATATTTGTTTATTGCATTATGAAGATTGAAATTATTTTGAATGATTGGTTTAATGGTACAGCTAACTGCAATAAATTTATCTGGCTATCCATTTAATGCCATAGCAGAAACACACACACATTCACACATTTAATAATAATCTATCATTTCACACATACACAAATGTGCATGTGTATGAAATGATAGATTATTATTAAAATTAAATTTAAATATATAACTACATTATATATTCAAATTCATAAGTTATTAAAGAGATCTTGTTTATATGTTAAATTTTAAAGAAAATAAAAATACAAAAAAAAGAATTTATTTTTTTTAGTATTGTTCATCATTAAACTGATGATTTTATCAATAAATTGAAAATGTTTGGATTAGATATGTGTATAGCCTACGTTACCGAGGAAACTAATGCATGCTGAAGGGGAGTATTGTAAGGAAGCCGAACGTATCCGGTGAGGTGACAAACATTTTGGCCGGAGCTGTACATGTAATGCAATATAGATATGTTTTGAGAGAGGAAAAAAATGCATGTTTATAATTTTGATATTTTCTATGATTCATTATAATTATTTCAATTGGTTTTTTAGTTTGATTAGTGTGGTTTTGATATATACGGTTTATTGCGAGGATTTATTAACCTATCTAATCAAGGGATTCCTGTATGTATGTATGTAATTTTATATAGATGCTTTCATTATATTTCAGTATGCAGATAATTTTAGACTTATTATAAGATTCAGTTTAAACCACTTAAGTGATGGATAGTTGATATGATCAAGAGTTGAAAATACCTTATATCTTTCAATTATCCATTACCTTTTCCAAAACATAATAATAAAATTAATAAATACATATAAAAGAATGGATGCTGCCAGTACAAGTAGTTCTTGATTTATGATGGGGGTTCCATTCCAACATCTCTGTCCTAAGTTTATTTTGATGTAAGTTGAGGATTTTTTAATTCTTGATTTGTTTAATTTTCATTTTAATATTTTCATAAATTAGATTCCTATTTAACATAAAATAATTAAAATTTACATAAAGCATTTATAAATTATCTATTAGCACATATGCAATTAAATACATAAATACAGAATTAAGAAAGAAAAATTTAAGAATTTAAGAAATTTTTTCATCAGTAGTATTATTTCTCTTACTGGACATGATAGGGATAACGACCATGAATACCACCATTGCACATGAATTCATATTCATATACAAGTGAATTGCATTGATCAATTGTAAGGCTTACCAATTGCATCATAGTTGTAAATACAAATGGTCATAAGTCATAAGTAAAAGACTACCTATATTCTCTTTATGCAATTTCAAAAATAATAAGTAAACCAGAAGAATCTCAATACATCCTTACTAAGAGTATTTGTTTATTTATTTATTTATTTATTAACATATTTAATAGAAATTTTGAATATTTATTAAAATTTTTTATTTTGGCACTGCAATTTGAATATTGTTGGTCTGCATGAATCAGTATGTAAAACTATATAAATTACAATGCCATAACAACATTCATTTGAGAAGTATTAAAAAAATATTTTAGCAAACCAACTCCTTTTAAACTAGTCTGTGTTATTGGTAATTGGTTTTTGATTCTATTTTTTGCTTGCTTTACTTATTGTTTTATTTTATAAATCTGGGTATTTTATATCATAACCAGCCAAAAGACTTTGTGCAATTATATAATTCATGGAGCCATCTTAGTCCAAATTTAGTATACAGGTAGTCCTGGATTTACGACGACTCAACTTATGACAGCCAAAAATTATTAGTAAAAAATCTCTAATTCAACTTTGTCACTTGCATATACAGTAAGACTCCATTTAATGTGGGGGATACATTCCAATATCATCCCTTTCTCCAATAGGTTTGTGAAGCTCATGGAAATATTCTCTCCATCTATCAACTACCCTAGATTTATCCCACAACATTCTACTATTTTTATCTTTCATACTAAACCATACTTTATTCCCTTCTCAAATTTCTCTTACTCTTCCAGAACATTCTTTTATTCCCTTCAAAATCATTCTACTGTTTCGTCTCTCTTGCCACCCTCTAATCTCACTATCTTATACACACATTTTGTGACATCACATTTCAAATAGGCTTTCTTCTTTTAAGCCACTGCATGTGCCATATCATTTTACCATATATTGCCATTCTTACTATTATTACTTCACTAATAATTTCTCCTGCACTCCAAAACCTGGTATAACAGTCATTACACACTCCTTTCTTCTTTTAAGCCACTGCATGTGCCATATCATTTTACCATATATTGCCATTCTTACTATCTATTATTACTTCACTAATAATTTCTCCTGTACTCCAAAACCTGGTATAACACAGTCATTACACACTCAAAGTGTCCACATATCTTCCATATTGAATACATTCTCATCTACTTTTTGATCCAGCTTTTCATATATCTCATCTCTCTCTTGCTTTACATGAATATTCTCCACACTATCTGTACTTTTGTCCTTACATTTTTTCTATTCTCTCAGTAGATTCATCTTAGAGATAATCAGATGGTGATCTGAGCCTCTCTGTACTTATCACTTGTATCCATAATCTTCCCTCAACCTTTACTGCTCCTCATTTTAATAGAGCTACGCCCTTTTCTGCTCCAAGAAAAATGAAATTTGATAATTAATATTCGATATTTTGCTATAGCTTTTTAAAAATCTCTAATTCAACTTTGTCACTTGCATATACAGTAAGACTCCATTTAATGTGGGGATACATTCCAATAAAACCAAGTGCTAAACAAAACAGCGTTAAACGAGGTCATCTTAACATGTAAATACTGAATTAGATGAAACAGAACAGTGAATAAGAGTACATATATGGTGTCCTAATATTGTTTTTTAATTTTAGATTAAGGACCAAAAGAAAAAAAAATATACAAAATTATGCCTAATTTGCATGTGTAAATTTTATGCATTTCTTCAAATTAATTTTTTCTGCATTGGACAAAGAAAATTTTTATATACTTGAATTCTTGATGATAATCTGCATCTAATAATGCCAAATACTTCATAATTCTAAAAATCTTTTCCAGTTAATGAAGACAATTTATATTGTAATTTGATACCACTAAGCGTAATCTGATAGCTCGTGTAAATAAACAATCATATTCTCCCTCTCGCAGATGAAACAGTATTCTACTATACAAATATTTAAAATAATTGTTTAATAGCCATTTTTCTTCCTATTTTCTTAAAACAATGTGTAATAAATATTTTTTATTTTATAAGAAGTATTAGTATGTATGAGAATGTCGACTTATTTATTAAAATAAATAAATTTTCAACAATTTCTGTATTTGTATACGTAGCTATCATCCTGCCATCTGTATGCCAGATTTAGCAGTGATTTTTGATAAATTATTGCTTTTTACTCAAATTTGTCTCACAAGGGGAGGTTCAGACATTCGGGTCACCGATTTTTTTGAAATTGCGCATACTTGTAGTAGTCCCCTAGGACAATATAATGTGTGAGCAATAAAGTGCACTACTCAAGCATTGTCAAGAAAATTGCACGAGAAGTTTCGTATTGAGTTCATATATTCTAAAATTTAATTAACTTTCAAATGTCTCAGTAGCATAGTGGTTGAAGATTTGCTTTTATAATTGAGTGATCGCTGGTTCAATTTTTAGCATTGACATTTTTTTTATTTTTATTTAATTATTTTATTATTTTTCTTTTACATTGTTTTATATAAAATACAGTTATTTATATTTTTTTGTTTGTTTTAAATATTTTATGTACATACTGATATATATGTTTTTTTGAAATATTTGAGTAAATAATTTATGTTAGTGATGAGGAAGGTTCTTCCTCATTTGACACTTTGTTTTTTTTGTTAAGAAGTCATCTAACATCTTTTGCCTTTTCCTCTTTCCTTCAACAAGCAATTATCAATACCAAAGCATCGCATCCATGACACTTCACTTTGCCTTTGAGCTGCTATCAAAATTTGGATCATTTTGTATAACTAACTAAGAGCAAAAAGACAAACTAAGCACTATGCAGAAATAGATCTTTATTTATATTTTTCATTTTGTATAATTGATCCATAATTTCCATAATAGTGGTTAAACTTGTTTTGAGAAAATCTTTTGCAAGTTCCTTTTGCTCCTCATCTTTAGAAAAGCTTACTATTGATAACCGATTATAAATATGAACTGTGACTGCAGCAAACTAATATATACTACACTACACTGATATCAAATGCACTGTGAGAAAGCATAGGAATATTAAAGCAACAAATTTGGGCAATTTCAGATTTATGTGAGTATAATGGTTTGAAAAACCATGCCAAAATGAACCAATAAAAAATATAGAATTTGAAAAAACAGCATTAAACAGAGAAACGTTAAGCGGGGTCTTACTGTATATGCATATATCACATTGCTTTTGTATAGGCATTGCAGCAATGCCATTAGTTGGCAAGCAAAGCTTTATTATTGTATCTTGTATCTCTGTCATGTCCAGTAAGAGAAATAATACTACTGATAAAAATTTCAATGTAAAAAAAAGGCAAGAAAAGCTTTAAGTTTAACCATTTTAAGTTAAATAGAAACCTAATTTATGAAAATAGTAAAACAGAAAACAAACAAATCAAGAATTAAAAGTGTCCTCGACACTTATATCAGAATCGACTTATGACGGAAACGTTGAAACAGAATCCCGTCGTAAGTCAAGGTCTACTTGTATTATTAATTTTTTTTCCCAAATACAGTAAATTCTCATTTAACATTGGGATTAGGTTCCTGAAAATTGAGATGTTAACTGAAATGACATTAACTGAAAGCAGAAAACTTATAGACTTAATGTTATATATCAGGATTACATTCCTAGAATACTTTTCTTCTGTACTAGAATTGATACTATTTAGTAATTTTTGTCATCTAGTCATTAATATATTGTTCAATAATGGAATGGAATGAAAAGCATGATTTAAGTGTAAATTTTAATTGGAAAATGTTGTTACATAATAATAATATCTTATAATTCACAGCTGTTATGTTTGTGATTAGTTTTTCTTAACATCAGTTCTCAATCATTTGCTAATAACAGTGTCATTCTGTCACATATTGATTATATCTGATGAGGTCAGCTGGAATGTAGATGAAAGGAATAGACAAAATGGGTTCAGACCTTCAAATAATTTTTCCAAGGTGGGATTTGATCCCAAATCCTCTGGTCGAAAAATCAAAGCATTTTCACACAGTGAATTCAAGTGATTGGCTTATTGCAATATAGTTTAATATCATGTTTTAAACAATATTGTGGACTTGAATTAGAACTCATATAAAATATGGTTACACAATTTTCTACAATTACATTATAAGTTTCAACATATACTCTCTCTTACGCAGAAAATGTAAGAAAATAAAACTTTATTCCATTCTGCTGCCTTAAAAACTTCGATGTTTTAATTAATTTAGTCATTTTATTACATTGCTCTTTTTTAATCTACAATAATGTTTCAGCTCTTTAAACAAGATAAAATTAGCTCCAATAAATCTTTTTTATAACATTAGATTTATTGAGAATAAACTACTTTCGGCTCACGCGAGCCCTCTTCAGTATTTCAACTTATTCAACAGACATTAATAAGAACAGTCATCATTATTTACATATCAGTTATATTCTAAATTCTAATGTTCTAAAGTTCTATAGGTTTTAAAATTTAAAAGAATTTTTAGAAAAGAATGATTGGTGCTTAAAAACCACTGAGAGTTTTTGACGTTTTCTTCTTACTCATGATGAAATAAGATCTAAAATTAAACATAATAATTATTTTAAATAATTACCCCATTTTTAATTAATACCTGAAAGTCGACAATTATTTTTATTTTTTTGTAATGTTGCCTAAGCAAGTAAACACAGTACAACACTGATGAATTTACATACCCGACTGACTGCAAAACACATTAACAGTACAACACTGTTTCCACTTCCATACGAACTAACCTTGGTATTGACTTATTTCGATCTTCTGTTAGTCGAATTTATCCCGTCCTTGGATGTTCATGTTTATTGCAACGGTTTTTTAAATACTCGAATATGAGACCCCAATCTATAAAATTTGATAATCTGTATGTGCATTATGATCTTATTTATTTTTTTTACAACATTAGAATTTGTATATATAAGTACAAAACAGAATATTAAAAGAATTTCTAAATTATATTGTTAGAAACGTTTACGGACCAATATTTTTTTATCACGGACCAACATTGGTCTGCGGACCAGAGGTTGAGAAATACTGCACTAGACACACATTCTGTGTCCGCCCCATTTGGTGGTCTCTTACCACAGGGGTGCCTACAGTCAAATTGCCTACCTCAGTTGACTTCTAACACCCACCTGAGTCACGTGATATGGCTATTAATATTTTCTTTCCGGCTCACGTGTCACATTTATCATCACAATCGGTTTAATTGAAAATACAATCGGTTTTTCTAGAACACAAAAGAAACAACAGGTTTAACTAATTTTACGCATCTACCATCATCTAGTCATAATCGAGATTAGACGGATCGACAACCAGCTATTATCCTCTAAGTGCTTAATATCCTCACAAATTGGTCTAAACGATATCTTATTTCTCTAAAGCTCGAATAAAACTTAATCCAAACTAACTTACATCTAATTTATATCTACGTCTAAATGAATAAAGAAACCTCCTAAATAAATAATGAAATGAAATACGAGGGGAAGTCAAAAAGTAAAGGGACATTTGAGGAAAGGTGCATTTATTCTAATGATAGAAAACTGAAACATACCTTATTTTTCTACGTAACTTCCCTGGACTTCAATGCACTTTTCCCAACGTTTCACAAGTTTTTTGATTCCGTCGGAAAAAAGTTTTTCGGTTGCATCTGTAACCAATTTTGCACCGCAGCAATGACGTCTTCATCGGTTACAAATCTTTTCCGTAGTGCTTCCTTTAAGGGTCCAAACATATGAAAATTGCTTGGAGCCAGGTCTGGACTGTGTGATGGGTGTTGCAGCACCTCGAATCCTAACTCCTTTATTGTGTCGGCCGTCCGTTTGGCAGAATGTGGCCGAGCGTTATCTTGCTGCAGGATGACACCTCTTCGCAGTTTTACACGACATTTGGATCTGATTGCAGGTTTCAGTTTCGTACGCAACACATCACAATAGTTCTCACTGTTCACAGTTTCACCTCTTGGGGTGAAATGAACGGCTACTACACCTTCCATGTCCCAGAATAAAGTGAGCATAATCTTTCCAGCTGATGGCTGACTTTTAAATTTCTGAACTTCTGGTGATGTGTTTCCAAACTATGCTCGCAGTCTTACTTTCCGGTTCGTGATGATGAACCCAAGTTTCATCTACAGTAACGATTTGCTGTAAAGCGGCGGTCACATCTTTCGATTTTTAGCCGCGGTCGCGACCGCGACCGGAACTGGCTCTTCTCCCTAACTCGTAAACCCCCTCCGAACCGGTCGCTGATGCGACGTCGCTCGTCAACAAAAAGTTTGTTCTTGTGGCGATGGTTGCAACTGCACATCCAATCCTCTCTTTTTCTCTGACATCAAGCCAAGTCAGCCATTGCTACAGTTTTATTGGCTAAAAGTGTAGATTAGCGCGACAGCGGTAACTACAGTGTGACCACGAACAGTCAAGTGCAACAAGCGACTTCTTCCGGTCGTGGCCGCGGCTAAAAATCGCAAGGTGTGACCGCCGCTTAAGAATCTATCTCCCTTACGACGATAACGGACCAAATGTTTACGAGCGATGTCCAACCTTTGCGCCTTATGCTGCGCTGACAAATCTTTAGGGACCCACCTTGCACACACTTTCCGAAAATTTAGCCTGTCGTGTAAGATGGAATACGCTGAACCATGGCTGATATGTAAAGTATTGGCGATTTCGTCCACTTTGATCCGCCTGTTTTCCCTCACCATACCCTCAACGAAATTCACATTGTCCTCAGTGGTTGACGTCGATGGCCTGCCCGATCTTTCCTCATCACATAAAGGAGTTCTTCCCTGTTTGAAGCGCTCTATCCATTCGTAGATATTGCTTCGCGATAAACAGCTGTCACCATACTGTGCTTGCATTCGACGAATGATGTCCGCAGGTTTCACACCTTCCGCATATAAAAAGCGAATCACTACTATCATTTCCTCCTTGGACCTGCCATGTTTAACGGTTGCTACACTCCAACGAATAACGCAGGAATAAGAGCGTCACGTTGTATCGAAGTGTTGCCGACTACACTCACTCAGCGCTGGATACCAGCAGTGTTACCAAACCCTGGAAAGAGAAATTGCAAAAGTCCCTTTACTTTCTGACTTTCCCTTGTATATATATCAAACTATTTACAAAGCTGCTTATACAACGAGGTCATTCTCTCCCTTTTTGTTTAATGTTTTCCTGGCGTCCACTCCTACTCCTTTGATTCTCCAACGCTGTGTCTGACAGCACCAGCATGTTTGATTCTCTGAACAAAAAGCAACAAGCATGGCACTACGGCTCCGGCTCTACGCTCGCAGATGGAACCGAGCCCGAATTAATGAGGTTCCCTGAGCATCATTAGAAAGACGGAGATGATTCCTCGCCAGAATAAAGCTCAAAATATCGCTCCGCCTGTAAAGCTAGCAAGAGAGCATCATTGAGTGTACGTGGGTATCCTTCGTATACCCGATTGCAAAGCCTTGGTGTCAAGCCAGTTTAAAATTGGACGACCATTTTCGTCTTAAGCTCTCGAAGAGACATAGTCGGTCGCCGACTCGCCTCTCTCGAAGCTCCTATTAGGTCGAAGAAACGGCGAAAGTAGTTCTCGACCATCTCTCCGTCCTCCTGGAAGCAACAGTAAATAAGCTTCTCCTGTCTCTCCAACGGTTCCTGGTCGAACCACTTGTGCACAATTTAAACAAATATTAATTAAGTCTTTATGCGCCCTGACGAAAGACAGAAACGGTGAATTCTCGGGCGTGATCCGACAGGCTTGCGATAGCGCGGTTTAAGCGTTTCGCTGGGCCCCAACAGAGGCGGTCTGCAATCACCTCAGTAGTAAGTAACCGAGCGCGGTTAACAGTGTCATGGCGGCGATGACGTCACAGTATATAGATAACGCTGTCGTAGCGTTATTGTCATATTGGGACGAAAGTTGTTACCTGAATAACTATACCGTGAATAGAAGTGGTCAAATAGAAGTACCGCGAATAGCAGTATTACCTGGGATTAGAAAATACAGGCTTTAAAAATTAAA
This sequence comes from Olivierus martensii, assembly GCA_000484575.1. NCBI lineage: Eukaryota > Metazoa > Arthropoda > Arachnida > Scorpiones > Buthidae > Olivierus > Olivierus martensii. The sequence continues at coordinate 22,354 of AYEL01070589.1, read as the reverse complement.
TATGGTGTTGATATTTATATCACCTTAAGTTAAAGGGTTAAATCGGCTCCATATTGAAATTCGTGAATATATTTAAATTAATCAAGTCCAATTAACAAGTAATTTTTATTTATTTTTCTTGTCAAAGCAGCAAGATGTCGGGGTGATCGGAACAATCCTGCCGTGTAGTGATGTTCTCGAGTCCGGCATAGTGATTTGCCTCTCTCTACTATAGGTGCTGAGATCACGGACGTAGCTGCCAATATCATAATTTAGTACGAATGGGTCTTCAGGCTTTCCAGTGCCTTCGTCGACGCCGCGACGCCATGTTTGTATAAATTTGGTAGCACCTGATCTTGAAGGAACCACTGGATGACTATATAGTCATTACTAACTTCAATAAATACTTACCGCAGTAAAAAATGTATTTATTTATCCGCCCTACATCAGTGATGTATCAGTGGGCAGCCCCCCTTTATGTCAAGAATAACTTTCATTATATGTTCTAGCTGTTCTAATCCAAAAAGAATTCACTGTTTTCTCTAGCCTATAATTGGGTATAAAAATCTAACTTTCCAGTGTTGTATTGTGGAACATTTATATTCATATTGTCAGATGGAAGAGCACCGCATATGTATTTAGCAATTAGCTTGAGATCTTGATTTTTAATTATATTAACCAAAGTAGGTAAATTCAATACATCAAAACCCTCGTCAAATCGAGGTTGCAGACAACGCTCAGTTATTTTTTAGACAGAACGATGCCAAGTCATGTCAAGTAAATTTAAATACGATACTGAGCCAGAAGAGTATAGTTGTATTCCATAATTGATTACCGATACAAAAGATGCATATAATCATATTCTTAGTTTATATTTATCGGAAATATTTGACAGATATCTAAGGGTGAAGGCAGTTTTTCTAATTAGGTGTTGAATCAAAAAAGAGATGATACTTATAGGATAAACGGCAATCTAAAACGATTCCTAGATCCTTGTGAAAAAGAATTCACAAAAAAAAAATCCTTGAGTATGGATTGTAGAGAGATTTTTCATAATACTCATAATATGATGGATACTATCTCCACCTTAAGTTTGAAAACCACGTATTTTGTCTTAGTCATTAATTATTAAATTATTGTCATTAAACCATTTTTTGATTTTATAAAAGTCAGAAATCAATATCTTCAGAAGTGTGCATTATTTTAAAATCGTCGGCATATGCGAGAATAGTCGATTGAACATTGTTGGCAAATACGTCATTTACATAGCAAGTAAACACGAACGCGCTTAGCGCCGATCCCTGTGAAATCCCCATGGTTGGACAAAATTCTAATGGATACCTAGATCCGTTGTACATTAGATATTTTCTTTCTTTCAAATATTGAATGATCTAGTATATGAAAAAATAATCAAGAGAAAAATTGGTATACAGTTTGTTGAATAATTTACGAATATCCACAGAATCAAAGGCAGCGGAAATATGGAGAAATAGGACATGAGTAGCGAGATGATTTTACCAATTGCGGTAAACAATTTCTGTGAACTGTATAAGATTCGATATCGTGGGTCTGAATTTCATAGCATAATGTTGGATATGTTGGTCTTGACACAGAGATATATATACTTAAACAATACCTTTTCGAAGATTCTCAATAAACAATCCGTAATGTAATGTATAGAGGTCTATAAGAATTTGGTTGCACCGGATTTTTGTGTTTTTTCAATATAGGAATGAGTATGGCAGATTTCCAGCGATCTGGAATATATCCCTGTTCTATAATGATAATGAAAATATACGCAATATGAGGGAGAATATAAGGAATAATCCTTTGATAAAATACCATGGCTATACTATCGACCTCTGATGAAAACTTCTTTGATTTTAACGCCATTAATATCTCTTTTTCTGAAAATACGATCTTAGCACCAATGGGATTATGTAGAATGAAATCAATCGTATTTTTAGCCGTGAATTTCGAACATATATGAGGATATTTATGCTTTATCTTCTGAGATACTTGGGAAATTGTTTTTTCCTAGAGTATGCTATATCATTAATAAGTTTTCACGGATTACGTGCTAGATATCTGATCTTACCGGAAATAAAATGTATTTTGTCTTTTCGATAGCTATCAAATAGTCTACGTTTGAATTTAAGATACACATATTTATCAGAATATAATCCGTATCTTTTCCATTTACTACGGAATGAAAGAATTCGTCGTTGAAGAAAACGACTTGAAACTGAAATCTACCGTGGAGTGCGGTAGGCAATATTACCACATGGTACGTAACAGTCAATTGCTTTGTCAAAACAATCATATATCATATTATAAACTTCATTTATACGTAGATTAGAATCATAAATATTTTGCCATGGAAACGAGTAAATTTGAAGAATGATGTTTGTCCAATCACATCTCTTCCAGATTCGGGTATTGTAAGACATAGGCTGATTATGATCTTTTAACAAACTTCCAAAGAACATGATCACTGGAATGTGATCTGAAGAAAAACCTACTGATTTTACTACGTAGGCATCATCAATGTTTGTAAATCTAAAAAACTGTCATTTCTTGTTGGAAAGTGGATGATTTGATTCAAGTTTAAATGAGAAAAAATTTCCTCGATAAAAAGTCTTTGGTACTGAAGTAAAAATGGATAGTAAGGAACATTATTATGCCAAGTTATATTTGGGAAGTTAAAATCTCCGCATAATACTAGCAAATAACATGTATAGTAACCTAATGTCAGCAAGACAATGAATAATAATCAGTTTAAATTCAGTACATTTGGATAGCGATATATAAATGCAAGCGACTATTAATTGAAGATGAGGGAACTTGATGACAATCATGTTACTTTCCTTAAAAAGAGTTAATGCGGACTGAAAATTGCCTCTGTAGGCCACAGAGAGACACCTCTGCCTCTTCTATCTGTCCGATGAGTCTCTATGAGCGTATATGAAAAACCCCCATATAGACTGTAGAGATCATCATCATCGTCGTTAGTACACCATGTTTCAGTAATACAAATAATTGAGTATGAAAAAGCTAGCAATGCTTCTAACTGGTCAATTTTGTTCCTTATTGAGCGTGCATTCTGAAAGAACAAATTAAAACTCATGCATTTGATTATCCTCCGATCCTGATTGCTATAAACTTAAATTTTTTGTATTTGGCTGTCCGAGGTCAGGAACAGCCTCGATTTAGGTTTATCCAAATTCTTCTCAATCCTCAACAGAATCGGCATTGTATCTGCGATTATTGTTGATTATATCCAGTATTCGACGCATAAAATGGTCAACACCATATTGTTTGGCCAAATTGATTTGTCTAGCAATTTACAAACATACTAGTAGTTAGATCTGCCGGTAAAAGTACCGTTTTAGAAGCGGAAGTGACGACGTCATACTTTTTTTCACCTCCTGAGATGACCGGCTGACAGTAACCGCTAGAAGCACCTGACGAGCAGTGAGTCTGTTGTTTTTGTCAGATGGAAAGTAGTTATGTTTAGCTGAAAAAGGAGGGGTGGAGCGACTGGAAGTATTTCCGGTTTGAGGGCGTGAAGCGGCGAGTGAACGGCAGCGTTGTGCTTGCTGTTTAACATAAAGTATAGCTTCTATGGTTCTACATTGTGGAGTAAGGGTTCAAGTTAAGGTCAACAGGCTTGAAAATCTCTACCATCACGATGCTATTAATCACTTCTGAAAAATCCTTAAGGAGAGAGAAAAGCAATTGATATTGGACAGATTCTTTATCGAAAAATAAAATAAATATAATAGATGAAAATGCAAGACTATGTATGTATATATTATTGTTATTACATATAAATAAACATAGTAAGAAATTTATATAATTTTTTATTTGTTTTTTTGGGTCTCTGGAACGAATTAATCAAATTCCCATTAAAACCTATGGTAAATTGATGATCGGTTAACGAACAATTCGGATAACGAACATTTTTTTTGAACGGATTATGTTCGTTAACCGATCACCCACTGTATTCTCAACTGTGAAGAGTGCTTTTTCTAAGTTATAGTTTCATTGTAGAGTAAAAGCAGTTAATCAAACAGAATGCTATTCATGTTTTTTTGTTTAGAGGAGCAGACTGCCCTCTCTACTGGTGATCTGTTGAGGGTATCCTGAGCATTGTCAACATGCATACATGTGTGTCGCATGCATGTGTGCCCTCACTCATCTTCTGACCCCAATACCTTCTAACAGTCTCATCAGAATTTGCCGAGAAATGATTTATCAACCATCCAGCTTTTCTCATTCCAATAATCTGGCCACTCTCAAATTATGTTATCTGGGCAAGCTCTTCCATTGCATCATAACAGCATGTCTAATGATCAAATATCCCTCCACAACAGGTAAATTACAGATAAGTAGCCTTTGAGAGTCTTTTATCCATTAGATCAGGGGGTTCCCAAAGTGTGGCCCGTGGGTCAAATGTGGCCCGCGATGTCAGATTATCTGCGATCTTGAATTCATACAGATAATTTACATTTTTACAAAAAATATGATGATAATTTATTTATAAATAAAAATTGTTCAGTTAAAAAATACTTGTATAAGTGCTTCCAAATAATTGTAAAGTTAAAAAAATATATGTATAAGTGCTTCCAAATATGTTATTATTTGGAAGCACTTATATATGCGAAAAAACTTTCTCAATCATGAGTATCAATAAGTCCAAATTGAGATCAAAATTAACTGATGAACATTTGCAAGAGGTGTTAAGAATACATTCACAAATTGAGATCAAAATTTATTGATGAATAATTACAAGAGATGTTAAGAATACATTCAACCGACTTAGAACCAAGGCTCAATATTATTAAAAGAAAACAACACCTGCACAAGTCACATACTTCAGATTGATGAACTTATTATTATTTTCTTTTTTTATTTGAAATTATTTAGTTATTTTTGTTTAATTATTTTTGAAATGTGTTATTTTAAACAATTTATTTATGACAATAATTATTTTTTAATACAAAGAATGAGTATGTTATAAAATTAGTATAAATCTTTCCCTTGTGCCTAACTTTCTATTGATTTGAACATATTTTTCCATAACACTCTTTTTGGCCTGCCAAATATTTTGGAATTTACAATTTGGCCCACATAAGCAAAACTTTGGGAACCCCTGCATTAGATGAAGCACTTTTATGTCCTATGGTGGCAAGTCCATTCATCTAATCACATCACAACTCTAATCATTTGCATTTCTGCTTCAGTATTTGCAATTAAGTTAATGTAGGAAAAATAAAATAAGCCTAGAAAGACTGTTTAGGATAGTTGAATGCCTTTATTTGCCAACTGTTGCTAGGATTGAATTAACTGATTTTGCAATCTTTATAACAGTAAACAAACTTTGAAGCAAATGACAAATGTTTCTTTTTAATAGTTCTGTTTTAGTCACTTTTTAATTTTATTTGGGAAAAATTATAATACTTAGGCTTTCTTCAGATAATGGTGTATTAAACATATTGGTAGTTTTCTTTTGCATGAATTATGAACTTTAATGCTATTTTTATGAAATAATTTATATTTTTCATTTTTTTAATGGAATTAATGCTGCTCTTTTTTGTTTGACTTTATCAATTACTTTTTTAAAGTTTTTGAATATTACTGGGTATATTATATACTAGACTTATTTTCTTTCTGCCAATATCTCTTAATAAATTTTTTTTTAATTAGTTCGACAGAACCGATACCTAATTTTGGTTATTAAAATGGCACTTGTAATCAGAGTTCTCTATAAAGTAGGTGCCTAAGCATCTGCCCAATGTGGAAATCACAAATTTACATTGCTTATTCTTTTTTTAACATTCATCTGTGCAACAGTGAATACTAAGCACCATAGTAATGTTCATTTTGTCTATAGGTGAAAAAAATAAACAGAACTATGCTTATAATATTTATTCATTTCATAAAACTCATTATCCTTTGATGAAATACTACATATTGTTCTCTCGAGTTTGTTAATTCAGTAAACAAACATATAATGTATATCAAACACAATGAATATTAGTCTAATCAGCCTACCTCTAAAGCAGTGTTTTTTCAACCTTTTTTTTTTTTTTTTAATCTCATGACACACTTGAACCTGTAGGTAAACTTCACTTAAATAATGATGATAAAAAACCAGCTTGTTTATGCATGTATATTTTTATATATTATATATTTATTATAGCAATGATATACTCGTATAAGCAATTTAAAGAAGTTGTAATATTGATATGTACATTTATTGTGCTTTGGACTTCTTTCAAAAATAATTTAATTAATGATCTTTAAAATTTTCGTGGCACACCTAAGATCCTCTCACGGCGCACTGGTTAAAAATCACTGCTCTGAAGGAATGGGATCGACAGTGAAAAGATGGTTAAGGATAAATCACATAGCCAACGATGCTCGGATAAAAGCGGAGAAAAATTGCAAGTGGATGCCAATCAAGAAGCAATATGGAAATGGCTTAAATCAGGTGTGTCAAACTCATTTTAATTCAAGGGCCATTTAACTAGCCTGTAAGAGTGCCGTGAGCCACATCACATTTAAAATTTTTTTTAAATTAGATTTTGGAGTAAGGATTCAGAAATATAGACAGGATAGTTAAAAACATTGTACAATCAAATGAATATACAGGTATCCCTGCTATAACATGTTCTCCTACAACACTTTCACTCCAACATGATTTGAAAATTGCGGAAACCCCCATATAACACAGTATTTCTACAACACGGTTTTTACTTAAATACAAAATGCAATAATTGTTAAATACTTTGCTAAAATTAGTCATAAAAGCAAATTTGTTAGTTGGCCATGAGAGGACGATACCCAGTCTATTTTCGATTTTGATTTGAAATTGAATTTTGTGATTGCGTTAATTGTTGCCATTTGAGTATTTTGTGTTCCAAACGTATTGTTCTTGGATAAAAAGTGTAAGTTTTTATTCTTCAATAGAGGAATGTGAAAGAGGAAAAAAAAAAAAACATTTTATTCATAAATTTTTATATATATATATTCTAAGGAACGATTTCTTTTTAATGGGTTATATTACAGATTTTGTAAAGAGAGCAGAAGATATATAAACTTTAAATGTGGGAAAAAGTTTAGAAAGTGAAGTTGATATTGTTAAAAAGAAAAAACATTCTCATTTTTAATGAACAGTTGTAAAGAAGATATAATTATTAAATGAATATTATATAGGCTGTATACTTTTTCTTTCCTTTCCTTTGATGCATATTATTTTTTTTTTTAGGGTCTTACATATATATTTTTTCTTTACTTCTTCTTAATAAAAATTAAGTTTCTTATGTGGAATTAAAGAAAGTTATTTTTCATTGGGTTTGGAACATATCTCTCCTTTTTGTATTATCTCTGGGTCTCGTATTTAATTGTTACTTTACATCATTGTTAGCTATTTTATTTGGAATATGACATTTTATAGTTTTTTATATATATATAATTTATTTGTCTTTTTTCCTCCTCTATTGATTTTCTTTGAAATGTTATCTCTGGCCATTTACACCATAGTAGTTTTCTTTTTATTTGTTATCTTGTTTGTTGTATAAAATTTCGTTATGTACATTTTTATTTTATTTTTGTTTTAAGTTTTACCCTATGCCTGGCGCAGCTTGGCCTCTGAGGCCCTTGTGCCATTAAAACCAATCAACCAACCAACCACATTCACATATGCGTTTCATCAAAACATTTTACTATTCCTAGAAGGCAGAAAGGAAGTTATTCTCCTAACCGTTAATCTATTATTATCTCCTCAAACAAAGACGGTTTTTAGGGAGGTGAGTCATAACACGTACCATCTCAGAATATAGAACACAGTCGAAAACGGTGCATGTTACATGAAAAGAGGCGTATGTTCGTCAAAGGTAAATAGATTAAAATTCTATTCGTTCTTCTAAAATTTAACAAAAGCATATCGGTTGTTAAAACGCTGTCTTTTAATATTTCTTAATATAAGTGGCTCTGTTTCTGCCACCCGTTAGCGTTTATAAGATTCAAATTTTATAACTTGAAGTGCGAGGTTTGTGAACCGTAGCTGAGATGTTAATAAATATCGATTATTAATATTAATAAATACAAATATAAGATATCAAAACTATATATTCCTAGTTCTTAATAGTAAAAAAATAGTTCTTAATAGTTATTTTTTTTAATTATACCATAAATATACCAAACAAAAACACAATTTCAATGTTCTTGAGACCAGTATCATATAAAAATCATAATACTCATAAATCATTATAAAACTGTTATTCTTTGACAAAAATGCAATTCCACCTCTTTTAGAATAATCTCTACAAGACAAGTATAGACAGTAACCCAATTTATTACATAAATCTTGAAAATCGATAGACTCGTCAAAGACAATCCAAGTTTCGGTAAAAAGAAAACAAAATCGAACTATACGTTTAACAACATATCCAAATATATAAAATTATAATTTATCGAGCGTACATTCTGATAATAACAACTGAAAATTTTCACATTGCCATCACTTGATATCTGTAATTGTTATAAATGCGGATTTCTTGTCGGGTTATAAAAATACTGATCACCACCAGAAATAAGTTTAGTTTTTAAAGATATTGGTCTTCGTCTCTGATAAAATGGTTTAACAATCAAGTCTTTAGGCCAAACGTCACTCTTTATAAAAGCATCACATTTATTACTTTCCACAATTACCGAAAAAGAAGCATAAGTATTATATTTTGATTTCAATTTCATTACAGTCGGGGTCAAATTGAAATAAAACTTTATAAATTTGGCCAAATCATCAGTTGATGTATTTGGATCCAATCTACTTATAAAGACTTTTCTATACATATTGTTCCTAACCATCGGAACAAGAACCGGTAAACACTAATAACATCTTTTCTATAAATTTTATCATCTTTTATAGAACGAATCATATAATATTTTACTGTCCAAGTTATCAGAAAACTGTTGAACTTGAAAGTTATTACTACCCAAGGTCTCTTCAATGTTAACATCAATACCATTATCATTTTTTTATCGTCTCATATTCTTTTGTTGAAGCAAGGGCTGAGAGATCACCGGGTATTGATTACAATAATCAATTTTATCTTCCCGACTATTTACTAAATCATTTGGAACATCACTCTCACAGGAGGTCGCTTTCGTGTCAATAATCACCCCCCTTAAAATCACTCACCATAACCCCGTTACTGTAGCCTGAGTGTTAGGGACCTTTTAGTAAATTATCTTCTAGTTTCTGATTACTAATTTTTGTTTGATAATGTTTGGAGTATATATATATTAAAATATATATATACTATTATATATTATATATTTTTGTTTTTTAATATATATTTTTATTATTTTCTAATCGAGTTGTTGAATCAGTAGGCAATAAATAGCCACAGACATTCTAACATTATTCTTTTTTTCTAAAATTGGATAAATAAGTGATATCCTATCATTCAAAGTTTCGATTGCTTTAATTACACAATCAACACTATCTCTATCAGTAACAATGTTTCTACTTATATTATCGATTTGCAATGAGATTTCCGATAACGCGTTCTTTACAGTCAATTCAAGACTGACAAACGATCATTCAACATCTGTATTGCACCAACTAGAATCTTCAAATACACTTTTAAATACAAGGTGTGATCAAAAAATACCGAGACTATCATTATAAAAACTTTATTTTTAAACAATACTTTATTTAAATAGTATCTCCTTCAAAATATGACCCTTCTGCACGTATGCAACGCACAAACCGATTTTTCCAGTCCTTGAAGGAAGCCACATAAGCTTCCGGCGGAAGTGAGTTGAGTGCCGTCTGCGAATTCACTTTAATTTCTCCTACAGTATCAAAACGTCTTCCTTTCAACACTTTCTTTATGCTTGTGAAGAGAGGTCCACCCTCGTAAGGTGATATTGGACCCTTCTTAGTCCAATCTAACTTTTAAGAGATTTCCCCATCTCTAACGTCAGAGACGTACTTTCCTCAACCTACCCTTTCCTCCCGTCTCTCATATATACTATTATATATTATATATTTTTGTTTTTTAATATATATTTTTATTATTTTCTAATCGAGTTGTTGAATCAGTAGGCAATAAATAGCCACAGACATTCTAACATTATTCTTTTTTTCTAAAATTGGATAAATAAGTGATATCCTATCATTCAAAGTTTCGATTGCTTTAATTACACAATCAACACTATCTCTATCAGTAACAATGTTTCTACTTATATTATCGATTTGCAATGAGATTTCCGATAACGCGTTCTTTACAGTCAATTCAAGACTGACAAACGATCATTCAACATCTGTATTGCACCAACTAGAATCTTCAAATACACTTTTAAATACAAGGTGTGATCAAAAAATACCGAGACTATCATTATAAAAACTTTATTTTTAAACAATACTTTATTTAAATAGTATCTCCTTCAAAATATGACCCTTCTGCACGTATGCAACGCACAAACCGATTTTTCCAGTCCTTGAAGGAAGCCACATAAGCTTCCGGCGGAAGTGAGTTGAGTGCCGTCTGCGAATTCACTTTAATTTCTCCTACAGTATCAAAACGTCTTCCTTTCAACACTTTCTTTATGCTTGTGAAGAGAGGTCCACCCTCGTAAGGTGATATTGGACCCTTCTTAGTCCAATCTAACTTTTAAGAGATTTCCCCATCTCTAACGTCAGAGACGTACTTTCCTCAACCTATAAGGGGACGTACTTTCCTCAACCTACCCTTTCCAACGCCATAAGCGAGTGGCCCGATTTGGGTAAAAGTGTTTCTTACTTTACTATTAAGGGATGATATCTAATTTCCCCGAACTTTTTTCTCTGCCTATCATAACTTATAATTAGGCGTCTCCTACGCCTTAGGATGACTCATGCGAGTCACCCGGCTGTTACAATAAATAGGTCTACGTAATCTTACAAAACCGCTTCCCTTTTCCTAGAATTCCATCCTGCTGGTTACTGCATATAAATGGCTTCGTTTAATGATCCATAGAAGTAAGCATAATCCACATCGAGATGTGCGGTATATCACTTAAGTTTTGCAGCAATACCTAGTAATAAACGAATAAGAGTGAAGATAACTATGGGAGAATAGATTTCATATAGACTTTCTTTTACGTTGTGATAAATCCTGAGCAACTAATCTTGTTTTATATCGAACAATTTCGATGCCTGGATTCGTCTTTAAGGCGTACACCCATTTGCATTCCACAGCTGTCTGTCTAGAGATAACTCTTCTACTTCCCAAGTACCCCTTGCATCATGATTATTTAGTTCTTGATTCATTTTTTCATACCACTTAGGTTATGGTGATGAAATGGCTTCCTCGTAAATATCAAGAATCTTTACCACTGTGAGATATAGCCTTGGTCCACTTGTGCTATGGGATTCAGTAGGTTTTCCCTTGCGTCCATAAGGGTTTCTAATGATTTTTACTTTCTTTGGACGTTCTCTTTTCCCATTCAATTCCTTCTCAATTTCAGATTGTTCAGATTCTCCCAATTTCAGATTGTTCAGATTTCTCGCTTCCACATTCATATTTTTCTTCATTTGCAGATGTAATTTCCTTGGATTTTAAGATTCCCCTGTCTTAATTTCTCTGGGTATGTCGGCTTCTTCACTTGTTGAGATTTGAAATGGTTGAGAAAAGTGAGTTGTTGATCCACGCGAACTTCCTCTGGATCGTCTTCCCAAGTAAGGTTACATCGGAAGTTTTTGTTTCCTATTTCCTCTTCCTTGAAATATTCGATGTCTTATTTGTTCATCGAAACATAAATGTTTCGTTTCCATTACAGTTTTTGTTCCGGGAAATTCTCTAATCTCGGGTGTGAAATGCGTATCCAACAAGGATACCTTTCTTGGCACGATCACTTAGCTTCTTTCGTGTAGGCTTTGGGATTAGCTGAAACGCTAAACATCCAAGTATCCTAAAATGACTTACTGATGACTTTCGGCCAATCTATACTTCTTCAGGAACTATTCCTTTCAAGACTCTGAGGATATCTATTTCGAACGTGAATGAACAACTTCCGCCCAAAAATATTGTAATTCTGAGGCGATTAACACTATTCACAGACTTAATTACAGACCTATTAACCCGCTCAGCCACAGTCATCTATCGACTGAACACATGTTCGTTCATGTTGAATTCCCAACTCGAGTTTCATTGCAGAATTCTAAACCATTTTCTCTGCGGATCTCCTTCAGCTTCTTTTCTGTCTATCTTTCAGCCAGAACTATGAAGTTTTTGATAGATTGAGGTGTCTGATCTTTTCTCTTTAATATATAAATTGTTAATTTTCTTGAGAAATCGTCAATAAAAGCAATATAGTATCTTGATCCTCCCATCGAGTTACATGGAGCAGGAACCCATAAGTCAGTATGGATTAATTCCAAAACGTTCTATGTAGATGGACCACCTAACATGCGATGTTGTGCTTTGTTAGATTTTCCTATGCAGAAATCATGACAAAGTTTCCTCTCTATAGTTGTTTTCTAGTCCTCTTACCATTAAACACTTTGATAGTTCCATCACGTGATCATAGGAAGCATGGCAAAAACAATCATGCCATCTATCAGGACGCTTTTTTCAAGGATGACCAATAAATTTTAGGTTGAAACTTCTCCTGCTGGAACTGTCTCACAGTTTATAATATAGATGTCATTCTTTGCATATGCTATCATACACATACGACCTTGAGAATTTCGAACGTTGATTCAATCATTACATATTACCGATCTACATTAAGCAATGTCAATACGTCTTCCTGAAATTAAATTTCTTCTGAGTCTTGGAATGTAATAAACATTTTTAGTAGGTATTCTATGATTTCGTCATCACCTTTAATTGCTAGGAAAAGGTCACCTACCCTTTCAATTTCGGATCTTCCCTCACCCATCTCAACATATATAATCTCCTGTGGGTGAGGTTAGAATATACCCGCCGTCTGACCCGCGTGTCGTAAGAGGCGACTAAAGAGTTCCCAATCTTAAGGTGTGAGCTACCGTGCTAAGAAGATAAATGCTGAAGGGAAAGAAGTTTTGAACGGTGCCTGTCCAGATTTTGGTCGACTCTTGGCGGATGGGGGCACTTGGGACCTTGTGTGGGTACTGGTGGGCCATGCCCACAACAACATTTTCACCTGCCAGTCCAAAACCTCGCGTGGAAGAAAATCTAACTAAAATTAAAAATCCAAAAAAGTTATTGGGCCCTCTATCTAAGAAAGCCCACACCTATGCCAAAGTAATGTGTTAGCATGGCCCCATCTGGTGATAAACCTCCTACATGTTTTATAACTGCCCATTCTGAGTCTGATGTGACGCTGGAAAAATTGTCCCCATTTTTTTATCGAAAAAGCAGTTCATGGCATTTCTTCTGACGTTGGGAACATTAAGAAGCTCTGTTCAGGAACTCTTATTAGAAGTGCTCCGCAACAAGGCTAGTGTCTTTTTACAGTCGAAAAATTGAGTGGATAAACAAGTTTCATTCTACCTGCATAAAACCCTCAATACATCAAGAGGGGTAATTAGCGAACCAGATCTGATGGACGTTACTGTGGAGGAGTTATTACAGGGATTTGCCTCTGCTGGTGTAACTACTGTTCATCGCATTACAATCTGTCGTGATGGCAAGCAGATGCCTACAAGAAACATCATTTTGACCATCAATACTCCTCAGCTGCTAGATTCTATCAATGAAGGATATCTGCATTCTAAAATCAGACCGTACGTTCCTAATCCCTTAAGCAACTGTCAGCGATACGGTCGTGGAGCAAAAACTTGCCATGGTAAAGCGACCTGCCCAAATGTGGCAACGACTACCACGATAATGAAAACTGCACTGGTGGACAATGTTGCATTAACTGTGGTGGAAACCATCCGGCATATTCTCAATACTGCCCCATTTGGAAGATAGAGAAAGACATTCAATCAATTCGAGATACCCAGAACATCTCGTATGCCGAGGCTAGCAAGCAAGTCGATCCATTTCATCTGGCGAAGACCTTTGCAGCTGCAGTGAAGACTAAAAACACAACCTCCATCGGTGTTCAAACCGACATCTCCTGCCCACCCGTCGAATCATGTGCAGAGTGGATGAGAAAGATCTGAAGTCCTTCACAGCACCAAAAACATCATCGTCTACAAGTGCCATTCTATCAGTAGCAACTAGTCTTCAACAATTCGCACCAGAAAGCAATATTCTCAAGTAACAACGAAAAAAACGGCTAGACATCGAGAAGCCAATAGCAAGAGACACCAGCCAGGAGCAATCAAAGATATCTGCCGACAGCTCCAAAGAGATGGAAGTGAGGAATACCGCCTTACAACCAAAGAAAATTTATCAAAGAAGAAAAAAGGAGGACTCCGATTCTTCCCCCTTACATAAATTCCATTGATGTTAAATACACTGATTCAATAGAATTGTGGTCTCTACCACAGTTTTGCTTACGTTAGTTCCCTAATCTCTCCATTCCATCCTGCTTCTATTGCTCTCCATGAAAAACATCTTAAATCTGGGGACGCATTTTAACTGAAAATCTATAGCATTCTCCGAATAGACAATACCAGTCACGATCGTGCCAATGGTGGGGTTGCAATTCTAGTAGCCCACCGTATTCCATCTTTGACAGTTAGCTTGTAATCAGACATACAGCGATCGCTGTACGTCTTTTGATTGCATTTTGCGTCACGTTACGTTCAATCTACCTACCCGTGGACGAAAGGGTAGACGAAGCGGATTTAAGGTTACTAATTGATCAGCTTCCCACTCCACATCTTCTATTAGGCGATTTCAACGGACACCATCATATATGGGGATGTGATGATATTAATAGTCGTGGTAGGACCGTTGAAAAAGTATTATCTGATTACCATCTCGCCGTTTTCAATACTGGAGCTCACACGTATTTTCAAGCACCTAGCTGGACATTCACTGCCATCGATCTGTTTGCTCACCCGTTCTCATCCCAAAGTGGAGTAAGCACGTCAGCGACCATCTGTGAGGCTGCCGCAAGGTGTCGCTGTCGTCGATATTTGAATCGAACGTCAGCGGTCAGTTCCTGACACCAGGGTAGAGTTTAAAGTGATCTCCAGCACTATTTTGTCAGAAAGTCGCGTTATTCCGATTATTAACGTATTTAAAATAATTAATTGAGCGGTCCGTCTTTAGTTAATTGTCCGAGCGGTTATAGGCCTCGTGAGTAAGGACACACGGGCTCCGGGTCGAGCGGTTATAGGCCTCGTGAGTAAGGACACACGGGCTCCGGGTCGAAGGAATGACACATACGACGATATTACTATTTAAATAAAACAAGAACATTTATTGACAACTAAAAGATATAAAATGATTAAATGATTCCTTTGTTTTCATTACAATCTAATTAAACTCCTAACTAATTTAGATATATTAACGCGAGTGATGCTATTTAACGAACGTAAATGTTAGTTATCGGCAGTCAGACAGTCGGGTTGAATATATATAAAATTATAAAAATTACATTTGATGATAAAAATGGATTTTAATATCATTTTAATATAAGTTATTGATTCATGAAAAAGTAAATACATTAATTAACATATAAATTTTATAATTGACAAATAATTAAAATTAATTTATAAAATATAATATAACAACATGGGAGGTCTCGGGACCTCACACATCTGTACGGGAGTGACCACTTTCCCAACTTTTTAACAGCTTTGGGACCAGGGAGTTTTCATCTATCCCGCCCAACAATATGGAAGATTGAATCTGCAGACAGGAAGCTATTTACCACCCTCTCTTCAATAATTACAGACATGGTTGAGATTCCAGGTATCGATGGTGCAGTCGAGACATTCACAGAGCGCATCGTAGAGACAACTGAAGAATTTATTCGCAGAACTTCAGCAAGATTTCGCAAACATGATATACCTTAGAGGAATCACGACTGTGAGGTGGCTCAGAAAGAGCAAAGGCGGCGTATGGTGTTTTCCGCCGATACCCACTCGAAGAAATCTCATTGCCTTCAAACATGTAAAGGCCAACTTTCGTAAAATCCGACGTCAGACCAAAGGGATTCTTGGAGAAGGTACTACGTGGTTCTACTATCACATCCTGTTCTAGTTCTAAGATGATATGGAACAAAATCCATAAGATCAATAGAACAGCTACATTCCAACCAATTTCCATGCTCGAACATAACGGTGTAATTGTAAACGATTATCAGGGTATTGCTAATGTGCTCGCATCTACCATCTCTTCTGTTTCTAGCAGAAACAATTACCCTGATTCTAGAAAAATCCGACGTCAGAGCCAAAGGGATTCTTGGAGGAGGTACGTTTCCACTATCACGTCCTCTACTAGTTACAAGGTGGTATGGAACAAAATCCATAAGATCAATGGAACAGCTACATTCCATCCAATTTCCTTGCTCGAACACAACGGTGTAATTGTTAGTGACTATCAGGGTATTGCTAATCTGCTCGCAAGCACAGTTTCTTCTGTTTCTAGCAGTAGCAATTATCCAGATTCTTTTCACTCCATAAAGTCGCGTGTCGAAAATGCTCCCTTGAACTTCAGGCCCTCTACACCTGAAGTCTACAATGCCTCCCTTTACAATGGTCGAGCTTCACACGTCTTTGCACCGTTGTGGCAATACTGCTGTAGGTCCGGACTCCATCCACTACAGCATGTTGAAACATCTTTCGCCAGGTTCTCTGTCTAACATCTTTTCCTCTTCAATCGAATTTGGGCAGAGCATGTGTTCCCATTATCCTGGACTAGATCTATTATCATCCCTTTCCCCAAACCAGGAAAAGATCCCAAGAACCCTTCTCACTATAGACCAATTGCTTTGACTAGTTGCCTTTGCAAAGTCCTCGAACGTATGGTGAACTACCGCTTAATTTATTACTTAGAAAAATTTGGCCACCTTTCTTCGTACCAGAGCGGATTTCGTTCTTCCGGAGCACAACAGACAATTTGATACGCCTTGAGACATTATTCGAGAGGCCTTCGTGAGACGTGAACATCTGGTGTCCATTTTTTTTGACATTGAGAAGGCTTATGATTGGGCCTGGCGTTTCTGCATTCTGCGCGACCTCCACCAATGTGGTTTGCGTTGGAACCTGCCGGTATTTATCAGGAACTTTTTACATCATCGTGACCTCCACCAATGTGGTTTGCGTTGGAACCTGCCGGTATTTATCAGGAACTTTTTACATCGTCGGTTCCTTCCAGGTCCGAATCGGTTCAATTTTATCTTCTCCACATTTACAAGAGGAAGGTGTAACTCAAGGTTCTATTTTAAGTGTCACATTGTTTGTTTTAAAAATTAACGGTATCATATTCTGCTTACCCTCGGCTGTGAAGGGCTCCTTATATGTTGACGACTTCCAAATGTTGCCGGTCCACAAGCATAAGGCTTCTCGATAGACAGCTGCAAACTGCTTTAAACCGGATCAGTAAATGGTCTTCTGAAAGCTGCAAACTGCTTTAAACCGGATCAGTAAATAGTCTTCTGAAAATGGGTTTTCATTTTCGCCACACAAAACATCCTGTGTTCACTTCTGTCGGCGACGTGGCCTCAATCCAGATCCGGAGGTCTTTCTGAGTGTTAATTTAATGAAACCAAATTTCTAGGTGTTATCTTTGACCGGAAGCTCACTTTCCGCCCCCATATCCTCTATCTGAAAGGAAAGTGTACTAGAGCATTGAACATCCTGAAAACCATTCTTCTCTGTCCTGGGGCGCAGATCGGTGTTCAATGATACGAATCTATCGGTCGCTGATCCGATCTAATCTGGACTATGAATCTGTCATTTACGGTTCAGCGAGGGAGTCCACTCTGCGGATGTTAGACCCCATTCACCATCAGGCCCTTCGTTTGTGCACTGGGACATCCCGAATATCACCAATCCAGAGTCTGTATGTAGAACCATTTGAATCTCCACTTTCCATCATGAGGAAACTGCTGTGTCTCTATTATTACACTAAATTGAAGTCTCTATCAAATAATCCTGCATGGCACAGTGTTTTCGATCCCTTATTTCCTACATTGTTTGCTTCTTGACCTTCTTGTGTTCCATCGTTTGGTGTTCGAATGCAGGAATTACTCAATGAAGTCGGTATTGATGTTTCAGCCATATGTAAATCCGAACACCTCTCCATTGTACCTTGAGATTTCTCTCCTCATAGCTGTGGATTTTAGCCTTCAATCACATCTTAAGGATTTCACTCCAGACTGTGTTTTCGAACAACTCTTTGTAGATATCCACCAACTGAACACAGACTTTGTTTCTGTCTTCACGGATGGTTCCAAATCCGATGGTCATGTGGGATCTGCTTTTGTCTGCGAGGACGAAGTTTTGTCTGAGCAGTTATCCCCACTGGCGTCTGTGTTCACTACAGAGAATTATGCTGTCCATCTAACATTAAAACATATGAGAACAAAATTCTACCATCGCAGTGTGATCTATTCCGATTCATTGAGTACATTGCAAGCATGTAACTCGTTGAAGCCTTCCCCATATCCACTCCTTTCAACTGTTCGCAAGCTTCTATCTTGTTTATCATCTCTGGGATATGTTATCAAGTTCTGCTGAGTTCCGGGACACGTTGGAATTAGAGGGGATGAACTGGCTGACGTCGCTGCCAAGTCTTCTTATAATTTTTAGTAACTGAATTTATTATTTTATTTTTCTTTTTAAGATATAAGAATATTTTGGTTTATAACTAAATCAGACTTACCATTAGAAATTCTTCACAAAATGATCTATAAATATAGATATATTATATTAACATTATATATTTTTTGATATAAATTCATTTTTAGTGAATTTGATTAATTCTAATGAAAAACGTTTACTTACATTTCATCCAATAAAGATGGTGGCAATTCCACTGTGTGTTAACGGTAATAAGTTATAGAAAAGATAAGTTTAGATGCTTTATCGTAATTTATTCCAACCCATAAAATATATATTTTTTTGAACTTAAAAGATTGATGCGAGTAAATATATAAATATTACACTCTGCTTAAATTACTAATTTAGACAGAAACGATTATCTAATCATTTACAATTAAATATTTTTTGCGACGATTAAAAAAGCGTCATTATATCAAATTCATAGCTAACCTCGATTACTGTCACAGTTGTGTTGAATTAGCAATGAATTAACAAACAACTTTTAAAATCAATAAGAACATTTTTATTAAAATGTTATTTAATAGTTACAACTGAAAAGAAAAACGAAAAAATGAGACTAATTTAAATTATTTAAAAAGAAAAAATACTTACTATGAGGTGTACTGAGGTCAGCCTCTCTCGGAGCGACAATTATGTGTTTATAGGTACGAGATATAGTCTGCTAATTGGGAAGAACAATACTTTACATAAAAAACGATTAATCTAATAAATCGTTTAAATTATACTTACAAGTGATTTCTGGAAGAGGATCCTCTTCCTCTTTTTCATTTTTTTTTCTTTCTCTTTTTCATCTTTTGTACTTTTTTCTTCAACTTGATTCTTATCATCAGACGATGTATATAAATAAATTATTCTTTAAAACTGTCATAAGAATTAAAAACTATCATAAGAAGAGATTTACATATAAAATACTTACCTTGATGGAAAAATAGATACATATTTCGCCACAAGCTTTTCATATGTAGTGTTTATAGTTTTAGTCAACCAGTGAAAGTTCATTCAAGGATCAGTGATAAAACACTCTCTCCCTAATTTGTTTATTGAAATTAATTTTCTTCCCTCATTAACCCAACAAAATTATAGAATTAAGTAATAAACAGAAAATACTACTGCAAATTTATGTACGTAGTTGTAGCATTTACAGTTCTACTCAACAAGTTGTGATAAAATATTGTCTTAATTTGATAAGTGAAATTAACTTTCTTTACTCACTGACCAAAAGCATTTATAGAATTATAAACGGAAATTGCTACTGTAAATTATGGTCATTATTAATGATACAAAAACTTCTACAGTATAAATTTGGATGAGTCTTGCACCCAAAAGATCCTCTTAATTTTGTGTAATAACATTTTGGTAAGTCTTTGCTACAGCTTTGCAGCTTTCACTAATCCAAATGAGCCTACTAATTTCAACAGTGAAGCTAATTTATAAACTTATTGTCATTCAATGATGGTAAGATTTTCGTATTTCGATTGATTTTTTTATATTTTAATTAAAATATAAGATTTTATTTTATATTTTTAGATCAAAGCTCCTCAAGCAAGAGAGTAAAATTTATCGAATCACGTCATTTTGATGTGATTCTTGGAACCGAAGGAAAAACTCGGGAAATAAAGCCTTTTGTCATTTCCCTTGGAAATCCTCAAGCAAGAGAGTAAAATTTATCGAATCACGTCATTTTGATGTGATTCTTGGAACCGCAGGAAAAACTCGGGAAATAAAGCCTTTTGAATATTTCTTGATACTGAAATTTTTTCATAAAAGCTACTAATTAGAATTAATGTTTCAACATGCCAATATCCAAGCTGGATCACTTGAAAACAACTATTGACTTAATTTTAGAGTACATAAAAAAATATTTTGAGAAGATCAAGAAAAGAACATCCCAATATTTTTTGACATGCAAGAAGATTTGACCGACTGTTATCGACTCATTTAAAGACTACGTTTAATGGATTGCATCAAGAAATATTTGTGAAGATTATTGGTAAAAATTTATTTAATTAAAATTAGTTTTTAAATTAAAAAACAATTGTTTTTAGGAATAAATGGCTAACTTTATATTATTAGATGCTGCTTTTAACGGCCTTTTAGAAAGTTACGGACTATTTATCGGCGAACAGATCGACTCCGAATTTTATTTCGCAATGTGTTTAATGATCTTTATGATCTTTTAATTCTAATATAGCTCGAAGACTGAAATATTTAATTTTGCTTAAAAGTAGTTTTTTCAAAACCGATGAATTAAATCAATATGTTTATAATTCTTTTTAGTTTTCTTCCGGAATTTATAGAATTCTGTCAGCATTTGACAGTGTAAGAAATAAAATTAATAATGCTATTTCAAAAATAATTCACGACGTAGAATTTTTCGCTCGCTGCTGTAGCGGATGGAAAATCTATGAAGTAACTTATTTAGATGTTAGCATAGGAACATTCTATCCGCGAAATGGTGGGTGCGGAAACAGCAAAATACCACTTCCGTTACGAGGTAAATGCGCGCTATTATCAGTTAATTGCACTGACAATCGATGTTTTCTCTATTGCATAATAGCATCATTATTTAAACCGAAGTCAAACATTAATAATGTTTATATTTATAATAAATATTTTAAATATTTAAATATAAGCAATTTAACATATCCTGTAGGAATAAACGAAATTCCGAGGTTTGAAAGGCAAAATTCTTTAAAAGTTAATATTTATGGTTATAAAAAGGTGGTGTATCCTATTTATGTAAGCAAATTAAAAGGGAAAGAAATCGATTTTTTTTATTATATGATAATCATTATTAACTTATACGCAATTTTAATCGACTTTTGCTTGCTGTAGCGGATGGAAAATCTATGAAGTAACTTATTTAGATGTTAGCATAGGAACATTCCGCGAAATGTCGATTGCGGAAACAGCAAAATAACACTTCCGTTACCAATTAAATGCGCGCTATTATCAGTTAATTGCACTGACAATCGAAGTTTTTTCTATTGTATAATAGTATCATTAAAGTCGGCCACACAATTTTCTTGTCTCATTTTCTGATTTGAAACCAGTCATTAAGGAGAAGCTAGTAGAAATGTGGCAGCGTATGTGGGATGGACAGATAAGCAACAAACTACACAAGGTCAAGCCATTGGTCGAGCAATGGGATTTTTGTTATTGCAGGAACAGGAGACAGGAATTTGTCCTTGCCAGACTCCATATCGGGCATAGCCGGCTCACTCATAGGTATCTTTTAATGGGCGAAGCCCAGCCTACTTGTGACCGGTGTCACTGTGCCCTTACTATCAAGCACATTTTAACTGAGTGTTGTTATTTTGCTGTCGAACTCCGCCCAAGAAGCCATATAGCTGACTGGTCAGTCCCAAGCCTGGATAAAGGAGGAGGGTTGGCGTCAGGAAGGGCATCCGGCCGTAAAAACACCCTGCAAATCTTTATGATGAGTGGTACCCATGATTCAGATAATGCTAGGGCTATCGCATCAAGAGCGGGTGCGACTAAAGAAGCTAGCTCGAAGACCTCTACTTGTAAGGATTGCATCACTCAACGTAGGCACCATGACAGGAAGAGGAAGGGAAATTGTGGACATGATGGAAAGAAGAAAGATCGATGTCATGTGTGTACAAGAAACAAGATGGAAGGGGG
>AYEL01070588.1:0-13381 GCA_000484575.1 Olivierus martensii | reverse complement strand
TTTTAAAAAAACTTATGCATTCTATTTTATGTTCTAAGAATTGTGTTTACTAGACGTTCTATTTGTGTGTAGCTGAAGAGGATTTTTAATAAAAAGTCGAAAGCGCTACTGCTATTTAAAAAAGTTAATTTATTATATGTTTTTCATGACCTGCCTAAGTGCTAAAGTGTTAATTTTTCTAAATTTTGATTTTTATTACATTTTTTTTCTATTTCAATACTATACATTCAATATTATGAAATGCATAAAATCATAATAAACTTTCATTTAATCTATATTTAAGGAATATTAGTTTGATTATCACTGAAGATATAATATATTCCAAGTAAGAAAAATTATCATCACACATAGTAGTCTTAAAAATTTTTTAATTTTGTGGAATAATTCATATTTTTTTTTTATTCCATATTAACTTATTTAATACTAAATGATCAATTGTTTTATTAATAACAAATTAAAAATTTATAACAAAAATAGTATCATGCTCATTTATACAGAGTTATTCTGAAGTAACTGGATATAAGGAGTTATGTAGTGAAGTCCTGGGAACTCAAATTGAAAAGTAATTATTTTATTTCTTTAAAGCATTTTCAAATTAAAATTTGAGCTAATTGAATAATTTAAATTAATTATACTTTCACTGATTAAGAAGAGAACTGTATTTAATTGAGATAACATTCTATAAAAATAAAGAATTTCTTGATATAGAAAAATTCTTATTACAGATCATTTATGAAATTAATTGATTTTTTTCCTATTAAAATTAGCAATTTTGTTAATATAAATAATTGTGAATCAAATTTAGAAAAAAATCTTACTTATTATAAAAATGAGAATAATGTTATCATGCTAAAAAGTAATCAGTGAAATCAAAATTTTAAATGAAATTTATCATACATACCTAAAACTTTACTTTTGTTTACAGCATCATCTGCACGGTGTCTTTTCTAAAAAAAATAAAATGCATTGTTATATTTTAAACACAAAATTTATAAATTTCCAAATTACATAGACTAAATAAACAACAATAAAAATATTATTAAATGTTTTTATTTATAACTTACTAAAGAAAAAATTTATCTGGATTTTATTAATTATGATTATTGAAATTTATTTCATTTCATTTATTCATTTATTTATTGAAATTTAGAATTGAATCACTGATTGAAATTAAGGATTGATGTATTAGAATTACATCAGTTCAATATAATATATAGGTGATTATGATTATTGAAATTTATTTCATTTCATTTATTCATTTATTTATTGAAATTTAGAACTGAATCACTGATTGAAATTAAGGATTGATGTACTAGAATTACAACAGTTCAATATAATATATAGGTGGAAAAAAATTACTATTTTCACAATACAAAATCGGTGTTATTCAAGACAATCACAAGCTCTTAGCAGAAAAATATATGTTTAATTTAACATAATATGCCAATAAAACATATATTAGAAGTACTTTTGACTGTGTTCGCAGCCCTTATTAGCTTACAGAACTTAAGAATAAAATGTTATATTCTAAAGAATTTAAATTTCAAAAAAATTTGTTTTTAATTTAAGATACACTATTTGAATAAGCTTTCTTATCTAAAACTTAACATGTTAAAAATATAAAATTATTATTTTGCATTAATAAACTGGCACAATTTATATTTGTTTACATAAAACATATACTGCTTAAACAAAACTATGTTATTAGTTTTATTTACATGACTCATAATGTAAAATATTTCTATATATCAATACAAATAATAAATATCATAAATTAGAAGCATTTTGCAAACATAAGCATTATAGCATTAGTGATAAAGTTTTTCAAATAGGATATCATAATATTATATATTCCTTTTTTTCAATGTTTGCATAGGATTTCAAAAAAATTTGTTTTTAATTTAAGATACACTATTTGAATAAGCTTTCTTATCTAAAACTTAACATGTTAAAAATATAAAATTATTATTTTGCATTAATAAACTGGCACAATTTATATTTGTTTACATAAAACATATACTGCTTAAACAAAACTATGTTATTAGTTTTATTTACATGACTCCTAATGTAAAATATTTCTGTATATCAATACAAATAATAAATATCATAAATTAGAAGCATTTTGCAAACATAAGCATCATAGCATTAGTGATAAAGTTTTTCAAATAGGATATCATAATATATATTCCTTTTTTTCAATATTTGCATAGGATCCACAGTTCTTTGATTAGCATTAATCAAAAACAATTTTATTACTTTAGCTTAATGACAATGAATTTATAAGTCTCATCCATAGGATGCAGTGATCAATACTGTGGATAATTTTATTTATCCATACATATCAATTATCCATACATATTTATGTTTTTTAATTTTATTTTTCAAGTTACTATCATTTTTCCTATGTACTGTTTGTTTCTATTCCAAAAATAACTATAAATGGGTATAACATATTTTACTGCTAAAAAAACTTGTGACTATCTTTAATTGTTTCAAAAGAAGATAGTAATCTTAGAAATGTTCAATGTTATTCTTTGTTTCATCATAAAAAAATATTTAAATAGTAAAAATAAGAAGATTTTTTGTATGTTTTCTTTAACACTATTTTGATCTACTGAATATATTGTTACTTTTATTTTATCTTAATTATTACAATATAGTATTTAATACTAAATAATAATTAAGCAATTTAATGATTATGATAAAATATTTTGAAAATGTTTCTATACAGTATGTCCTTGAACTATGACAGATTCTTTCCAAACTTTCTATCTTGTCTTTCCTTGAAAATACATTATAACAAGTAAAAACAAAAGATACTCCTAAAACAAGTAGAATGCATAATACTGTTATATTAAATTTAAAGACTAAACATAGAGAAAAGCTATTTATTAAAAATATATGTAGTTCACAAGAACCACAACAAGCACTTGAAGCAGGATAAATACACTAATTTATTATTAAATATATATAATATGCACTATTATTAGGTATATATATAATATAGCGATTAGAGATATATATAATACGTATATATATCTAATCGCTATATTATTAGAGATATATATAATATCTCAAGCGAGTCACTCGCTTGAGATTACTGGCTGAGGAGGGCTATAATAGGCCGAAAGTGTTTCCGGAAAACATATATTATTAGTATATGTAGTGCATATCATCTAATAATAAATTAGTGTATTTATCCTGCTTCAAGTGCTTGTTGTGGTTTCTTTTGTTATTAGAAGCAGCAGAACTCAAGTTATTTATAGTTATATATGTAGTTGTAATGAGAAATTAAATTTAGGTAAATTTAACACTATTGAATGCTAAAATTTGGTTTACTGAAATATTTAATTAATAGAAGAGGAAGAGACCTTAAAATAACTTTTCTGGAGATATTGCTCCAAAATTTTTTAATTTGATTCTAAAGCTTTTATAAATTATCGATGCTGATTGAATTCAGGTCTTTTCCTGATAAAGATAGGGAAAAGACCTGAATTTGTTATTAGGGAATTTATTGCAATTGGTTTCTTTTTTATATTAAGTTTCTTTATAATATGCAATATCATTCCAAATATTTCTGGAAATATTCTTGAATTAAAATAAAACAGCTAACTAAGATACTGTTATATGCATTATGGTAACTAAAACTTATTGATGTAACCATTATAAATGTGATGTTTTATCATATATAACTGCTGTTATAAGTACAAACTGCTATAAGTCAGGGATCATCTATACAGTAGAAGCCACTTATTGTAATCAGGGATATTGTTATCAAGCGTTTACTGTTATCAAAAATTTACGATCCCGAATCATCCATATTAAAATGCATTATGAAAACTCCGCTTATAGTAATCAGAAATTTGGTTATTGTCATCAGAATCGATACATCCACTTATAGTAATCAGAAATTCGGTTGTCATCATCAGAATCGATACACCACTATAAAATACCGCATTTAAAATAAAAAAAATCTCTGATAATACTAAAATATTGGTTAAATCTATTAAAATAAACAATATTATTTGTTAATTATTCATTTATTACTTCGTTTTCACTGAAATTTAGCAAAAAATGAGAAAATCCGAAGATAAATACTTGTCCTCCATTTTAAATAATACAGATTTCGACTTAAATGAAAGATATGATTTGTGTACATTTTTTAATTAATAATTATTAGAATGATGTAAGTTTTTGATTTAATAAAATTCATACAGACAAATATGAGTGCTTTTCAAAACTTTGCGGCGCCTTTAGGTGGTCTCACAGAACATCTTGCCCATACGAATGGCGCGGAAGTTTTTGATTTAATAAAATTCATACAGACAAATATGAGTGCTTTTCAAAACTTTGCGGCACCTTTAGGTGGTCTCACCGCACATCTTGCCCATACGAATGGCGCGAACTTACTGTTGCCAGATCTGGCAATTTTTAATGTTTTTTTGATGACAAAATATATAGTTTAAAATTGCAGATATAGAGATTTAGTGGCTTTATAATTCCCTTTATTGAAAAAAAATTAAAAATTATTTTTGATATAAGAATTTTCTTACTATTGCTCTAGTTCTTCATGATTTTTCATAAACTGGAATTGACAACATTAAGCATAAATCATTTACTTCACCTTTTTGCTTAATTAATTAAGCGAAAAAGTGAAGTTCAATAAGTGTTCGTTGACCAGTTATAGAGCTTTGTATTGTTATTATTAGCATTATCTTTTAATGTAATTTTCATTTTTATTTTTTATTTTTTATATCCTCGCATCTATCATTTTCTCATATCCATAGTTTTTTTGGGAATCCCAACGAAAACAATGAATGGAGATTACACTGTATATAACAGCAAAGTACAATATATACTACATAATAAAAAAAAAATCGAAAATTATGCTTTTCTGACATGCACTGCTTAATGTTATCAATTGGTTACTGTTATCAAAATAGACTGGTCCCAAAGTGATTCTAATAAGCGGCTTCTACTGTATTTGATTAAATATGAAAAAATTACACTAAATGAAAAGTAATGTAAGAATCACAAAAATTTAAGTAATATATAACAAAACATACAATATCTTCTATAATTTCTTTAATTGCAGAAACCATCAAAATAAATATCAATGGAACTGCTGTCGTATACCTTCCAGTAGGAGATACATTTGGAATTTGCTAGAAAATGATACATTTTAAATATAACAGTAATTTTAATTTATAAATATAAAATTTGAAATATTTCTTACTTGAAGAAGTGCAATAAATAAGAAAAAAATATTTGAGTATCTTCTGAATTGTTCAAACAGAAATTTTGGTAGAAAAGAAAAGAAATTATATTTTGCTGTACTGAAATTTAAAAAATATTATTTAATATAAATATATTAAAAATAATTATATATATAAAAAATATTAAAATAAAATATTAATAATAAATTTAATTTATTTTAATTTTTAATATTTAAACCGATCTATATGAATAAAATATAAGTTATGATTTATGTAAAAACCATAACTATTTAATTAAAAATACAAATATTGCTTTGAATTTATGTAATTCTCAAAAATCTTAACTTTGCTAAATTATTGGCAAAAATAAATCTAATTTTCTGGAAATCTAAAAAATTAGTATTCATGTTTTCATGCAGATAAAGGAATTAAAACTTCTAAATAGTATTCCTTTTAATTTTAAAGTTCTTGGTGGTTCAACCATTTAGTTCATTTTGTTAAATTACCACAAAATAGAGAATTCCACAAAATATTTATTAAAAAGTCATCAATTATAATTTTATTACAGTAATTAGTTTAATAAACTAATAGGAAAAAACAATTTATTTATTTAAATCATTATATTTGTTAGTTTTAGTATTTTCCAACAGAATAACAAAATACAGGTAATTCCTACTATTACAAACTCATTCTTGGAGCAAGCTTGTTAAGTAAGAACTCTTAAATCAATAATTAATTTCCCATAGAAATAATGTTTAAAACAGGAGTTCTGTTCTCAACAAGGAAATTTGACCATAATAAAATTAAGTAAAGGTCAACAAAATCAACAGTATATGATTAAACAATGATTTATTTATCTAAATAAATAAAAATATAGCCATTAAAATCAAACAAATTATTATTATAAATTATTTATGACATTATGAATAAAAATTCTTATTCTTTATTATTATTGACAGCTAATTAGATGAACTTTTATAAAGATAAATTACTTTCTTAAACAGAAACTGGAAATAGAAATTATTTATATAATACGCTAATAAAACCAAAAGATATGCTACTTCCGCTTCTTGGCTGCCATTTTGAATTTTCCAATTTTGAAGCAGGCAACTTGAGTTTCTGCTTCAAAATTTTTTCCAAATATGAAGTTTTTAATATTTCATATTTGGAAAAAAGACTTCACAAATCTGGAAACTCAAAAACCAGGAACTCTTAAACTGAAAATTATTTGTACAGTTATTATTCAAATCAATATGCAGATAAAAAAAAAATAAATTTTTATCTTAGTATAAATTTCTAATAAAATTTAAATGATTTTAGATATATAAATCTCTAATGTATTTAAAGATTTATATGTATGGAATAATGTGTAAACATTGTTTTTTATAAAGTGTTATACAATTGCAAAACCTTTAGAAAAATGCAGCAAATACATTACAGATACTCATATTATTAATATATGGCAAGCATCAGATTTGACACTAGATTCCTCTAGTGAAAATGGAAGTCAATTTTGTCTTAAAATCAACAAAGGACGTGAATATATACCACTTTTTCGTTTTACAAAGAAAAATTTTTCATATTTGTAAAGAAACTGTTTGATCATTGATCAATTATCCTTTGTAATTTGTTTTAATCAGTGTTTTCTTGCTTAGCATCTTCATTAATTGTATCAACTATACCAAATTTACTCTGTATAAGATATATATAGTATACAGTAAATACAGAGTAAATTTGGTATAGTTGATACAATTAATGAAGATGCTAAGCAAGAAAACACTGATTAAAACAAATTACAAAGGATAATTGATCAATGATCAAACAGTTTCTTTACAAATATATTTATAAACTGATATATGATTGATGATAGCCATAAAACTAGCCAAAAACATAATTTAAAATAAAAAAGAGCTTATGAATGTTTTTAATTATATGATTCAAATACTATTTTAGCGATTTATAATACATTAGTTTTAAATACATCTATTTTCTAATAAGTATAATAGTTTTAATTGATATATTTACTACATATTTAATAATAATAAAGCATATTCTATTTAAATCTTTATGAAATATATTGCATTTAAGAAAAATGTTTTAAATTTAAACATTTTGTTTAGCAATTTTTCACTTGCAATTATAAACTTATGAACAGTAATGAATTGATAAAAATACTAATAACCTTTTTTATAATTATTCATATATTAAAATTATCAGCTAATAAAATTATCCTCTATGTCTGCTATAATTATTGTTGAAAGTTTCTTCATATATTTTTAAGAAACTTTTTTTTTTGTTTAAAGATGAAAATTAAAGTTTCACTTTTTAACTTCTGATTTATTATTTTGACAGTAACAAATGATAATGTTATTAAATAAAAAATATTCAAAGTTTAAACTGTTTTGCATTGTAAATATTGTTTAATTCATAGAAATATTTTCACTTGCTAATTCATAAAAAATTATTCTTATGTACAAAATTCTGTATCACCAACAGAGAGAAGTATATTGTTATTAATATTCAATATCTGTAAAAACTTCACTATGAATTTTTGGTGATTATTCATAATATACTTTTATTTAAAATTAAAAAAACATTTAAAAATTTATAAAAATTTGTTCTTTATGAAAAATTAATGTAATATTTTAATATTTATACAATTAAATATTAATGAGGGATATCTGTGTATAAATATTTTTACATATATAAAATTTTATTTTAAAAATAATATTTGTAAATAAATTTAAAATAATAATGATAAACGCTGATTATATATTTACCTTATTCTGTTTGAACAAAATTTTTGCTTTTGTGGTGCATTTATTGATATAATTCTATGCTCTGTAATATCTGGCTGTTCAGTAATACCTGAAGTCTGATCATCATCGTCGTCATCTATAAAAAATTTATTTAATTAATCAAAAATAATAATCATATTTTTAAATTTATAAATAATTTTATATTGGAGAATAAAACTGATTTTAGACATTTGACCTCATGGCATTTTGCCATTTTCAAATTGCCATACCTTTTGTCAATTGGACTATAGCCAACAAGGTTAATCAAAACAGTCATTAAAGATGCAGGTCATATTTTTATTTCAAATAATTTTAATTCAAACTTTAATAAGTAATGTTTTTCAAACTTTAATAAGTAATGAATTTTGTTGTAATTTAACCTCTTCCGATTTATTTTCATTGAAATTTGAATAACCAAATAATGAATTTTTAATGGTCCTGAAGTATCAGTAAAATTTAAAAAATGAATCATTATAATAAAAATCTATCTTTTTATTGTAATCATTAAAGATGCAGGTCATATTTTTATTTCAAATAATTTTAATTCAAACTTTAATAAGTTATATAAAATTAAATTACAACAAAATTCAAATCTTAATATATCACATTTAAGTAATTTTAGACTATTAAAAATAGTTAATTATATTATATTATTTATTATATTATTATTTTCATTGAAATTTGAATAACCAAATAATGAATTTTTAATGGTCTTGAAGTATCAGTAAAATTTAAAAAATAAATCATTGTAATAAAAATCTATCTTTTTATTGTAATGAATTAAATAGTATATAAAAATTTCAGAAAATATATATTTTCAATAATTAAAACAGAATTATCCATTTCTTGCAATTTTTACATAGTAAAAAGCACATAAATTAACTTTTTTTATATATTAAATAGAAATTGTTTACTTCTTAGAATGTTTTTGTTGTCATAATAAGACAAATGTATAATCTCAAATAAATTTATAAACTGATATATGATTGATGATAGCCATAAAACTAGCCAAAAACATAATTTAAAATAAAAAAGAGCTTATGAATGTTTTTAATTATATGATTCAAATACTATTTTAGCGATTTATAATACATTAGTTTTAAATACATCTATTTTCTAATAAGTATAATAGTTTTAATTGATATATTTACTACATATTTAATAATAATAAAGCATATTCTATTTAAATCTTTATGAAATATATTGCATTTAAGAAAAATGTTTTAAATTTAAACATTTTGTTTAGCAATTTTTCACTTGCAATTATAAACTTATGAACAGTAATGAATTGATAAAAATACTAATAACCTTTTTTATAATTATTCATATATTAAAATTATCAGCTAATAAAATTATCCTCTATGTCTGCTATAATTATTGTTGAAAGTTTCTTCATATATTTTTAAGAAACTTTTTTTTTTGTTTAAAGATGAAAATTAAAGTTTCACTTTTTAACTTCTGATTTATTATTTTGACAGTAACAAATGATAATGTTATTAAATAAAAAATATTCAAAGTTTAAACTGTTTTGCATTGTAAATATTGTTTAATTCATAGAAATATTTTCACTTGCTAATTCATAAAAAATTATTCTTATGTACAAAATTCTGTATCACCAACAGAGAGAAGTATATTGTTATTAATATTCAATATCTGTAAAAACTTCACTATGAATTATTCAATCTTAATGAATTCTTTTCATTAGGTTGTAAGCCTAATAATAATGATTCAACAGTCAGTGCCATGTCAATAATTTTTTCACAATTTCACAATCAGCATCACAATTTTTTCAAATTTTAAATTGTAATCTAATGGTTTATTCTTTTTGTTAAAATCAACCGGCTGAAGATGGCTTACTAAAGCCGAAAAGTTCTACGGAATTAAAATTTCTTTTTCACTTTAATGAGCTTTTGAACTGTTATTGACTATAGCTGTACTGTATTTTTCATCACTAAACATCCTCATTGTCATTTGTGTGTGTGTCGAAAATTAATGTAATTGACCAGTTTATGGAACTTTTTCTGTTTTGGAATGTATCTCATTAAATTCTATAGTAATTTTACCTCAAATTATAAAATTTTGAAATATGAATTAACCCTAATTTATGGCAGAACCTAACCCTGGTGTAAATCAAGGGTTACCTAAATTTTGTTGTTCTTGGAATATACTAAATCTAACCAATGTAATGATTTAATTAAATAATACTGGGGTGAGAATTTGTGATGTGCACTTGTCATTTCCAGTTATAACATATTTATTTTTTCAAGTATTGTTTATTATTTTATCTTCTAATATTTATTTTGTAATTGCAACATTATTTGTTAAGCCATTTCAATCTGCTTTTTTGTGAAACTCTCAAAATTTTTTATATATATAAAATAAGAAAACTGCATAGTAGAACATCTTTATCATTATTTAAAACTTAATAAACAGTTTAAATTAAAATTCCAAAATCAGATAAACAATATATTAAAGTATATAAGAATGAAGAAATTTATCAAAAGTTTTCCTGTATAAATATAATTAAAAATTTAAAAGTTTGTTTATTCAAGCTGATGCAAAATTGGTGACTGATAGCA
The DNA here is from genome assembly GCA_000484575.1 of Olivierus martensii. Lineage (NCBI taxonomy): Eukaryota > Metazoa > Arthropoda > Arachnida > Scorpiones > Buthidae > Olivierus > Olivierus martensii. The sequence continues at coordinate 2,788 of AYEL01070588.1, read as the reverse complement.
CATGATAGTGATAAGCTATTTTTAGAAATGATTATCAAAACAAGCATTTTGATAGTATAAGTGATAAAGTGTGAACTTTCAAATGTCAAAATTTTTTTCATTTCCTTTTCATGCATTACATCAGGAAGGCTTAGTGATTTAGGAAAACTAATTTTTCAGATTTTATTAAAAGTTCTTTAATGTCAATAAATTTTTTTTGCATTCAGGAAAAAAACCATACACTTTGTCACTCTTAGGTTCAAGCAAAGATATGGAATACACTATTGTTTTTGTACATTTTAAAAATTACACCTTCATTATTTTTTGTTTTTTACTGTATATATCTATACCTAAAAAAGTGTTAAAATTTATTTTAAAAAATAAGTAAATTATTTAATTGAATGTTATGAAACGTATCCCCTAAGTTTCTATACAAATGTTAATCTCAATTTACAAAATTTTCATTTACATCAGGGCTGTCCAACTCATGGCCAGTACTGTAATGAATGCAGCCCAACATAAAGTCAAACTTCGTTAAAACATTGAGATTAAGCTATACATTTTATAAAACAACTATATATGTAAACATGCTAATATACATATTGAAGTACTGTATACATTTCACAAGTCAGATTTAAAAAATCTATCATCAATTTATAGAAATTTTGGTACAGAATTTTTTATATGCATGAGCTAGAAAGGAAATTTTCTATAAAGAATTTTTATTAAGGATATGTGTATAAACTGTTAAATCATAATGTAGCTCAGCATTATTGAAGACTTTATTGTACAATAAAAGAAAACAATTAGTTTTAATGACTTACAAAATAAATTTAATTATTATAAATTCTTCTTATAAGTATAATAAAATTTTTTCACTTACATCAATATAAGTGAAAAAAAATAACAAATGAAGGCATAAAGGAAAACAAAAAACACTTGACCTGAGTGAGGGCTATGAAGGAATATAATTACAGAAATTTTTCATACAAATATATATCACCTATTAATTAATTTATATAATTATAAATTTATGATTTTTTTTTTCATGATTTGCTATATAAAATATAAAATGTATTCTGTAAATTTCAAAATCATATTACGAAAAATATATAAAAATTTTGCAATGAACTGAATTTTAAAAAATTTATAATGATTACAATACTGTTCTCTCTATAAAATATACATTCACAGTAATAAAAATAGCAAACAAACAATGCACAGTTTTCTTAAATCAATACTTTCCAAAGTAAAGAGTATATGAAGTTTGGAAAATCAATATCAACTGTATCTATGTCAGTGTCTTGTTATATCTGTCCAATTTTTATGATTCTTTAATAAAAATTAACCAATTTTGTCATTTTAAATAGCATTATATGTATGTACCTTCTGTAAAATCTTAAAATATTTTTTAAATATTATTTTTGCATTTTTATACAAAACATGATTAAAGTTGAAAATTTTTGAAATTTTGTGAATCTAAAACTCAGTATTTTAAAATGAATAAGGATCTAATTATTAGGGAAAAAATAAATGACACAATCTAAGCTGAAAAATCATTAAATATATTTTCAACTATACTTTTATATTTATTATAATAATATTTTATATATCGCTAACTTATTAATTTGTTATTAAATTCATAATTTTTTTTTAACTGAATTGGTTTCTTCATAAAATAAATATAAAAATCCAATATTAAATGTCATTTTTTAATTATTATTAAAGCATAATCAAACAATAAATAACAACAATTAAACTGTATATAATAGTAATTTGGTTTTTACTGTATAGCAAAAGCATGTTTGCATCACCTAAGACTAGAACTTAAAATCATTGTGAATTATTAATACAGGTATTCTCTGACTTAAGTATATTTGATCTCCGTAAATCCAAACTTCCATAAAAAGTTTTGCAAGTTTTTTTTGTTTTTTGAAGTATAGAGCATGAAAATTTTTTTATTTGCAAAATACAAGTCTGAACATGTTGATTTGCAATATTTAATATCATATTACTTTATTTATTTATGTTTGGTGTATTTCTTTCATCTTTTTACATAGTCTTTCAAATATTTGGTGTGAAGAACACAAATGGTTCAAATATCTTTTAGCATACAAACTTTGTGCTTTAATTGAATTTTTCTTACATTCTCTATAAATGAGAAGCATATCTACTTGCTCTTTGAATGAAAATTTCATATTGACAATATTATGTTCACTCACTGAGAATCTTGCTGATACTGAGAGACGTTAAAAAGCACAACAATACTATTTCATCCCTACAATTTGTTCACATTCGAAGTGCTGTGCACATATTCCAACATGTTTCATAACAAAATTAACTGGATGAACAAAGTCAAATATCTCAGAAATAGTAAGTTTTAGGATAAATGTACCTTAGTATTTTTATACTTAAAATTTGCTATTCTATCAAAATCAAGCATACAAAATTGGACATTCTATTTAAGTAAAGTACTGGATAGGGAAAGTAGCGACACACTTTTCCGGTGCATTTGCCGACAATCTAACGCTCCCATAGGCTGCTCTGTATCACGTGACCTCCTTTCTGCCATTTTAGTGCAAAGAAAGCTGTACATGTATATGTCAGTGCATTCTATATAGTCTATAAAGTGTAATTATTGCAATTTTTTGTCAATATGACGGACTGTTCTGCAGTTGAATGTAAACGGAAATCAAAAGAGCGAGTGTTTGCCATTCCATCGAGCAAAAGGAACGAAGAAAGAAGAAAAATTTGGCTTCATAGAATAGGGAGAAAAAATTTTGTGGCGACGAGATCGACAAAGCTCTGC
>AYEL01070587.1:0-12842 GCA_000484575.1 Olivierus martensii | reverse complement strand
AAAAAACGTATTATTTGGATTTACATTAATTGCAATGGGAAAAATTGATTCGGATTACAAACTTTTCGGATCACGAACAGGGTCAAGGAACGGATTGTGTTCGTGAACCGAGGTATCACTGTACTTAATAAAATTTTATTATTTAAATACCAATCTAGATTTCCTATTTCTATTTTCTAAAGTAAAAATTACTTCAGTGATTAAAACTTCTTGACCTGCTCAATGATTTTAAAAAAATTTCTGGATGAAAGAAGTCTAAGATTATTATGCTATGACATTTTTATCTATTAGTCATGGTAGATATCATATATTGTATATTATTTACAACTTTTTTGTTTAACAACTATAGTTAGACTTAGTATATTTTGTGTGTGGCCCGAGACAATTTATTTTTTCAAATGTGGCCCAAGAAAGCCAAAAGGAAGGATACCCGATTTACATGGTATCAAGATATGACACACACAACTGCTATTTTCAATATGAATAGGCAAATATGACAAAGGGAAAAATCTGGTGTCTACTGCATCCCAATTTTTAACAAAGTCTTAAACAGAAAAGAAGAATATATCAGCATCACAAGCAGAAATCTAGAAGACCGTCTAACAGAACATAAACGGGACATAAAGTCAGGTAAAACTAACACCGCTCTCGCAGCCCAAGCTTATGAATATGACTTAATAATCGATAGGAATAACATCAAAATTCTAAAGAAATGCAATTCCATATAAGATAGTCATTTTATGGAAGTTCTAACGATTATGGAAAGATCGAAGAAATATAATGTAATTAATGATAATTTGGGTAGTTAACTATCAACTGCATGGTGTTGGCTAATAGGTTATAAATTTACGTATTGATCTAATTCTATCCATTATGTGCCCATTATTTAATTAATTAATTACAATATATAATCGGACTATTATGATATTATATCGGACTATAATTATATTAAAAAAATATAAAATTATATGTTAAATTTGTTTATAATCAACTTCTATTATTATGTATAATCGTATCCTCTTAAATTTAAATGTATACGTGCTATTCTGTTCTATAATCATTCTAATGTTCTATGTAAGTTTGTTTTAATGATTTTTGCTGAAGATGACCAAAATATAGTCAAAAACGTTTCAAATTGAATATAAATAAACATACTTCTGCTACATAATGCTTTATTTTCTCCTATTACAAGGTATTTTTGTAGAACCAATCTACTGTATATAGTAGATTGATTCTGCAAAAATACCATATAGTATATACTGTATATAGTATTTCATATGTATATAGTATATCAAGTATTAGATAATACAATTTTTAATATTTGTAGAGTGAAAAACAAAATTTGTAAGGTGGAGTGGGGTAAGTGCACAGCAGTTTTTACAAAGTTAGGCTTTAAATGAAGGTATTTCAATCTATCATATAGATATTTGGCAGGGTCATTAACAATGGCATTTCACAGTTAATACACTTAAATTATTTTTGAAAATTTTATATTTGCGACAAAATCTTACAAAATGTCAGCGATCATGCACTTAACCCGAAACGGGGTAAGAGTGTACATTCAAGTTAAAAAAGTTTTGATGCTTATTTACGCACCCTAATTGGCACGACAATTTTGATGCTTATTTACGCACCCTAATTGGCACGAGCAGAATCAGGAATAGTCAGCTATTCGCACTTAACCTGAAACGAGGTAAGAGCATATCTGCAAGTTAAAAAAGTTTTGAAATTTATTTACGCACCCTAATTGGCACGAGCAGAATCAGGAACAAATCTATCTATAAATTTTACTGGCATTAAGATAGGTTGTTTCGTTTTAGAGTTATCCTTTGTTAAAGAAACTTAAGATAGGGTGTTTCGTTTTAGAGTTATTCTTTGTTAAAGAAAAAAGGATTGGATTCTTGAAATTCGTATAAATATTTGGCAGGGTCATTAACAATCGGATTGCGCACCTATTTCCGTTTAAATCATTTTTGAGAAACGAAAAGATTTTAACTGATCGTATAAATATTTGGCAGGGTCGTTAACAATCGCATTGCACACTTATTACCATTTAAATCATTTTTGAAAAATTTAAATTTGTGAAAAAATCGTACAAAATGTCAGCTATTCGCACTTAACCCGAAATGAGGTAAGAGCGTACTTGGAAGTTAAAAAAGTTTTGAAGTTTATCTACGCACCTTAATTGGCACGAGCAGAATTAGGAAAAAATTTGTTATAAAATGCTTTTTACCGCATTATGATAGATTGTTTCGTTTTAGAGTTATTCCTTGTTAAAAAACGAGATTTGAACTCTTGAAATGTCAGAGGACAACTTCGTCCCACCGATTTCGATAGGCTTTAATTTACAGGTTGGGGGCCATCAAAAAGTGACTCCTGTAAAAGAGTTTAGGTCATTATGCCTTCGTTATTAAAAAAATCGAGGTCAAATGTCATAAAGCCAGACCGCACCGCTTATATGCCTAAAAAACTGCAGATATTTCAATCAAAGCGACGGTGTTGTGGCTAAGGTGCTTCCCTGCGGAGCTGAATGTTGTAAGTTCGAGTCTCGCTTGCATGCCTTGTTTTTTCAAGTGAATAAATTAAATTATTATTAGCAATAAAACTTCAGGTAAAAGTAAGTTTTTTTTTTTTTGTCACAGTTACAATTTGACAAAATCACTTTTCAATTATTGTTCCATGTCTTTCTTGCTTTATCTCCCTCTCTCTCTCTCTAATTGCCGTAATTTGCTATGCGTAGGGTGATATCTAAATAGCCGTTTGTGCTGAAAGCCTCTTTACGTATGGGGTAGTAGCAACTCGTTGAATTGTTCCTATCACATACATAACTATGACCAAAAAAACTTGATTTTATCTGAAGTTTTATTGCTAGTAATATTTTAATTTATTCACTTAAAAAAAAAAAAAAAAAACAGTATGTAAGTGTGACTCGAAATCACAATATTCGGTTCCACAGGCAAGCTACTTAACCACTACACTGCTGTTTTGACTAAAAGACACTAATTTTTTTGGTGTATAAGTGGCGCGGTCCGGCTTCATGACATTTGCCCTTAATTTTTTTTAAAAACAAAGGCATAATGACCTAAACCCTTTTACACGAGTCAGTTTTCAATGGCCCCCAACCTGTATGTTAAAGCTGATCGAAATCGGCTTTAACATACAGGGAGAGACAACAGAGAATGTTGTCCTCCCCTTGTGAAATCTGAGGGATGGTATAGTGAAATATGACAAAATGTTTTTTATCAAATAAAAATGGTTTACAGTATATGAAAATTCTAATTGATACATTTGCATTTATCAATTGTCATCTCGGACAACATTCGCGTGTCATTCATTTCTTTTGAATAATTGCCCCTATTGGTTTTTCTGACATAGCTGCGACCCATGTTATATGCTAGAAAAAGAAGTTAATAAATAGATTAAAATATAAAACACGAAAAAATTAAACTGAATGCATTATGAGGCCAGAACAGCCTAATAGGCACTTACCCCATGGTGCTGTTAGGCACTTGCCCTAGATAACAATATTTACAGGGCAAGAGCTTACCAGGGTTTTTCTCAAAAACTTTTAAAATGTCAAAAAATATTGTTTACGTAATGTAAACCTTAATCAACATTCTTCGTACTTACTAAAAAAATATCTCCTAATATGTAGTTATCTTAAGAATTATTGTACTTTTAAAATGCTGTCAAAGTTTTATTTGCTGTTCGAACACGACACATTTGTAAAAGTCGACGTAAATCTGGATTCGCATCATTCATCGTGAAATATCTATGTCGATAGATCGATATTAACTTGTAGTAGAATACTACAATATTAATTAGAAAAATTTCGATTATCTTATAATAAAAAAGCCCGATAATGCACTTCCCCCAAGTACACCCTTACCCCACTCCACCTTATATGAAATTCCTATCTGCCTGGTAGTATACCATAACTAATCATTAAATTGATTTTGCTAACATAAATTAATACTCCATTTTCTTCAATAGAAGAAACAACACATTGAAACTACATATAACTTAAACTTATTGATGTCAATAAAGATAGATATATAAAATACTATATGGTCAATCAGATAAGCAAAGGCTCCTTGTAATACTGCCATTAAATGTAAATGAATAGAATATATTATACATTTATTTGTACAGGAATCCCCAACTTATAGCATCTCATATTATACTGTCCTGAAGTTGCCATAAGATGCCAGGAGTGGATCTGGGTCCTAGATTGATAAATGGAATTAGATAGTGTTTGGAGGCAAGACAACTTACATATGAGATGAAAATTACACAACATAAAAGCTAATCAATTGCATCACTGCCACCAGATCAAATTTATTAATCAAAGTGCAAATTAATTTCAGTATTTTATTATGTTGCTTTTATGTTGTGTAATTTTCATCTCATATATAAGTTGTCTTGCCTCCAATCACTATCTAATTCCATTTATCAATCTAGGACCCAGATCCACTCCTGGCATCTTACTGCTGTATTCATGAATTTAACTTTCAACCAACAGTTCGGTGACCAATGGTGGAAGCTGACTTTGGCCTTTGATTCATTTGGTATTTACCAATTCCGTCTGACTATAGTCAACCGACTACTGTCGTGAGACAAAAGAGTGGTTATTGAACCATTCTTTTGTAAATGAATAGATCATTGGTTGTAGGTATCATGTGACCATTTTTCTATTTTCATCAACGTTGGTTTTCATACAAGAATTAAAGATGGCAGAAATTTTTCTTTCATCTGCAGAATGAAGAAAATGCTTTTTGAATTTTGAAAAGGAGCTATTACTCAAGCTAGTATATCAAAAATTAATGTTATAGAAAATAAACAAATAAATAAAGTATTCCAAAAAGAAAAACTTTCTGCTTGGAAAGAAATAGAATTTAAATCCAGAGCTGGTGTTTTGTAACATACAACAAAGTAGCATATAGAATGTTACAGAAATTAATTATAATTAAAAATGTGTGTGACAATCTCCTCAATCAGATACTATTATTTGCAGAGGCAGACCGTTAACTTTGGGGGCCCTGGGCTAATACTATTTGGGGGGTCTACTAAATTAACCGAAATTAACCTAATGGTGAGAGCTATGCTAACCTAACATGCTTTAGAAGAGCTAGATTTGCACTCTCATTCCGATATTGCCACATTATTTGCATAATTGACAAATGACAAAATATATTTTGATTTTACTGACTACTGACAGAGCTGTATTTCCTATTTACTGTCATTTAAAACATTGATATTTGATATTTTATTCAAATCCAATAATGTTGCAAATCAATGATTTAAACTTTATCTAGGTACGAAAAAATTTTGTATAATTTATTTTTTCTTAAATTTTTAATTTAAATTTTTTTAATTTTTTGACAGTGAAGGGGGTTCTTTAATTGAATGGGGCCCTGGGCTGCAGTCCATAAAGACCATGCCTAAATCCATCCAATTATTTGGAAAGTTCTTTGGAAGCATAAAATCTCAAAGCTAAAAGTAACTGTTCCATTGGAAATAGTGAATAATTGCACTCATTCTGTATTAATTCATCATTTATTAATATGTAATATTTGTTTAACTGATCTTTCTTTATTAAAGTGATATATCCTATAAAAACCAATTTCTTCCAGAATTTCAAAATCATTCCTTAGATTAGTTATAATTTTTCTGTTACAATTACAAATTTTTTCCAAAAAGTGAATATTTTGTAGCATTTTCAAATCATCTTATTCAAAATTCTCCATGTTAACCATTCAGTAATTTGAATAATAGTTTTGATGCATGCGTTAACTGGACTTTGACTTCTAACAGTAGAAATACTTGGGTCAAGGTCGCTGATCGAAATTAACTTTTGACTGATGGTCAAAAGGTTGGTGAATAGCAAGTTGAGTTTTGATTCACAGTCCAGCTGACTTTGACTTTCGACCATGACTGGTAAATACAGCCGTCAGTGGAAAGCCAAACCACTTACATTGATTTACAATGAAAACAAGTCCACTATGTGGAACTATGTTGCACTTCATACTGGAAAATTTTGAGAATTCCAGATTCCATACTTCTGGACTTTTTCAAGACTAATCTAGCCTGCCACAGTGAACATATTCTTTATCTCAACTGATTTACTACAGGTCATGGGCAGACAGATGCCAATGGACATTTGGCTGACAGACATTTCACTGATGGCCATTTGATCAAATAGATATTGAGTTAGACATTTGGCTAAATAGACAATTGGAAGAATAGACGGTTTTTTTAATTTTGTTATTTTTATTTATTTTTAATATTTTTTATTTTTATTTATTCTTTGTAATATAATTGTGCTTTATAAAACAAATATAACAGCCCCATCCTATTTCAATCATATGTAACAGAAATTACATGGTGCTTTATCATTGTGTGAAAATATGATAAATTTGAAGGATTCTCTACAATATACAATAAAATTTGATGGGCAGTGAACCCTGTCTGGTTTCAATCAAGTGATAAATTGAAAAGGGCATTTCTTTCTTAAACATTTTGATATATTATGTTATGGGAGTTAAACTAAACAATAGTATCAGATGTGACCATTTGATAATTTCAAATTTTATCATATATCAAATTTATTATTTTTTCGCATTGTGTTTGACAGGGTTGCAGAGTTGGATGGCAAATGATCCGACTCTGACTCCACCTTTTAAAAAAATATCCGACTCTCTAAAACAGGGGTATCCAACCTTTTGGCTTCTTGGGGCCACATTTCAAGAAAAAAAATTGTCCAGGCCACACACAAAATATACTAATTCTAATGATAGTTGTTAAAAAAAAAAGTTAGCAAATAATGTATAATATATGATATCTACCATGACAAATAAGCGAAAATGTTGTAGCATAATAACCTTTGACTTCTTTTTGTTCAGAAATTTTTTAAAATCATTAAGCGGGTCAAAAAGTTTTAATCACTGAAATAAATATTTTAACAGAATTCTTAACAGCACTAATAGCAAGTAAAACATAAATTTTAATTTCATAAAACGTTTTTGGACCTGTCATAGGTCCCTCATCAGTACAAGTTTCTTAAGCATAGAACAATCTTTTACGAGATTAAAATTTATGTGTTACTTGCTATTAGTGCTGTTAACAACTCCGTTAATATATAAAAGCAAGTGGTTTTTTAATATTATAAATATTTTAGAAAATGGAAAATCGGAAATGTAAAGTGTATAGTAAATAATAAAAACTTCATTTATATATACCGGATGTTTTTCTTGAAACTGAACACACTGATTTTTGGCATTGAGCCAATTCTGATGCATCTATCATGTCAGAAATCGTTCGCTACGAAAAATTTTTTATATTTTTAATTCTAACGATATTTATTTATTATTGCATCCAAGAAACAAAAAACGATTTAACACACAAAATTATTGGATTTTAATTCTGGTGTAATTACACATTTGAAAATAAATCACTGAAAATTTACATCAAAAGATGTGCGAGAAACAGAAAATCTGTTGTTGCTATAGCGACAGCGTAGAAACACAGACGTGCCGCAATTTGAACATTTTTAAAAATGCCGAATATTATTTACAATGTTACTGAACAAGTATGGATGGTTCGGGCATGTAATTCAGGCTTATCCTATAGGCGCATGAGAGGTCATTTTGCGGTGCTGTACCCTGGAAGACCTATTCCATCCATCTCTACAATTAAATCTGTTGTTGAGAAATTCCAAAAAGATGGGAATGCCAATCCAGGTTTGATACCCGTTCATCACCCAAGTCGAGCTTTACCAAAGGAAGTAAAACTTGCGATTTGCATGTCAGTAATTGAAAAACCCAGAATTTCTTGCGCCTCAATCGCGCATAAATTGCACGTCAGCAAATCATCCGTTTGGAAAACATTAAGAGAAGAAAACTTCTTCCCGTACAAAAATCAATACCATCAAGAACTTCTTCCAGGTGATGATGATAGAAGAATGTTATTTTGTGGGAAGATGTTGGACTTGTTGTACAATGATGGTAATCTGCTCTATAAACTGATTGTTTCAGATGAGTATACATTCTACATCGATCACGCTCCAAATCGCCAAAATGTTCGGTATTTGGCAGCGGATAATCAACACCAGATGTCAGCTATACGCACTCAATATCAAAAAGCTGTAAATGTTTGGGCAGGACTGGTGGGCGACCAAGTAATTGGGCCATATTTTATCTCAGACCGACTCACACAAGACGTCTATCTGTCTTTACTACGTGATCGCATTTTACCTGCAATTCGACAATTGGGAAATCAGGTATGTTATATGAAATTGTTCCACCAGTGTTTCTATTATTTTTAGGGTTTTGTTGTTACAGTAATTTCATTAAAATGATGCACAAGTAATAACTAATATTGTTCTTTTATGCCACAATAGGAAGATATGTGGTTTCTTCAAGACGGAGCACCAGCACATAACGGTGGCCGTGTTGTCCTGTATCTGAACGAAGAGTTTCCCCAGCGCTGGATCGGAACAAATAGTCCAAATATTCCGTATCCTGCACGATCACCGGATTCGAATCCTCTCGATTTCTTTTACTGGGGCCACCTTAAGCGACTCATCCTCGAGAAGCAACACGAAAACGAGATCGAACTGCGTGAGGCAATAATTGCTGCCAGTGCCGAAATCACTCCTCAACAAATTGCCAATTCTATGACAGAATTTCGAAATAGGCTATGGTATTGTTCAGCAGAAACGGGACGGCACTTCGAACATCTGCTGTAAAGTTGTATGATTATGTCACGTGCAATAAAGTCACATTCCAGTGTACAGTAGTCTGTAAATAAAGATACACCAAAAAATTATAAAACAACTTTAATTACAGTTAAGAAACTAAAAGAACTTAAAGAATAAATACCCTTGAGTGCACCGGTAATCGACGGAACTTATCCTCTTAACCGCTGATCCGTCGGCCGCTTGTGACCATCTCCCGATCTTAGGGTCGTCCGACTCTTCGCACAGGCGTAACCGCTGAAAACCTTCACCGATTTGAATCCGTTAAAAACGGCCAATACGTTCAAACGCATGGCCGTTAGAATTAAAAATATAAAATAAATTTTCGTAGCAAGCAATTTCTGATGTGATAAATGCATCAGAATTGGCTCCATGCCAAAAATCAGTGTGTTCGGTTTCAAGAAAAACACCCGGTATATATTTTATTTATATATTTTTAGTACAAAAATGAAAACAAATTTCTTTTTCTTTATTAGTGGGATATTTGATGATGATATGACAAATTTCAAAAAATAAAAAAAATAAGTGCATAAAAATTTCAATTTTTTAAGAAAATTTATGATTTTATGTTGGGGCCACATTCATTGCAGCAGTGGGCCATGGGTTGGACAGTTCTGCTCTAAAATTTGTAAAAAGTCTGACTCCAGCTCCCGACAGTTCAAAAATCTAACTCCGATTTCACCCAAAAACCTCCAACTCTGCATCCCAAAATTGCAGAATCAGATGAAAAAAGACTCCAATTCTGACTCCACCCAAAAACAAAACCTCCAACTCTGCATCCCAAAATTGCAGAATCAGATGAAAAAAGACTCCAATTCTGATTCCACCCAAAAACCTCCAACTCTCAACTCCAACTCTGCAGCCCTGGTGTTTGGGCACTAAATTTTCAAATCACATATAATCAAAATTGGATAGATGCCCCTTCAAATTTATCATATTTTCATATAATTATAAGGCATTATACAATTCCTATAACTTATGATCAAAATTGGATATTGGCAAGCATCTGGTTCCAAGGCATGTCATTCCAAGCATCTGGTCCATTGGCAAGCCAAAATGGACATATTACCCATCAATTCTTACCAAACATAATAGATAGATTCAGGAAAAAATTCTTTGTTACTAACTATCACATCACTCAAATATTAACTAGCCTTGGTAACTTTCAATCTTATCTGTATAGGTTCAAGATAGTGTTTCCATGTGAGAATTTCTTCCCGCTTGTTCTCGGGAATTTTTTTCATTTTCCCCGTTCCCGAAGCCTGACAATTTTTCTCGGGAAATCGGGAAAATCGGCTCCTAGAACCCAGTAATACCTAAAATGAGTAGTAATACATTGTGAGTAGTAATAAAAGTACTACTCACAATGTATCTTTTAGAAAATTTTCTTATTTATCGCTATTTAAAGTTACAATGTGTTCAATATGAAATACACGCACGACACCAGAATCAAATAGCACATAACTAGCTAATTATAGCTCTTATAAATCGAGCATATTTGATTGAGGAAAGCAGAAAACAGTTGGTATTTACACAGAAAAATATTTATTTTCACAATCTTAAGGATTTGACTGCAAAGTCATCTTCAGGTGAATTAACTAAGGAAATCTAAAATAGCTTAAACTTAATATATCATTATAGTCAAATCCTGGGTTGTGAAAATAAATATTTCTCTGTGTAAACACGAACTGTTTCTGTTTTCCATGATAAATAGTTTCCATAAAGTAACTGCCAATACTATCAACCACATTCGATCAGTTTATTTGTGGCTGACGATTGTGATATACGTAAAATCTCACTATATACTATAAATTTGCACTAATATAAATCTCACTGTATACTATAAAGTTTGCACTACTTATTTGTTTATATTTTGAGAAAACCTGAAATGTAACAGAAATCTAGTCAAAATGATACCATAGTGACCCTTGTTTAGCTCACAGGGCAAGATATGCACTAGTCATGGAATTCTGGTCAATCTCCATTTAGGAAATTTTATTTACTTGTTTTTTGCATTGACCTTTTACATATAAGTGTCTCGAAACCTCTGAAAGATTGCACTGGATCCATGAATCCCATCTGCTCCACCATCTCTATGGCTTTTATTAATATTTACTATTATAGCCATTATTACAGATGATCAACAAAAATTAAATAAAAAAATTATTTCAAGAATTCTCGAGAATTCTTGGGAAATACGATTTTCCCGTTCTTGATTCCCGAAGGTTCCAAAATGTCGGGAATTTGGAAACACTAGTTCAAGATAATCAACAATTCTGTCAGTACGACAATCACAGTGAATAAACAGTGACTCATTTACTCTTCTACTGTATGTCTAGCTTTCAATAATGGTAAACTCTTCAAAACTTTATCCCATCAATTGGATTTATAGTCAACATCTGGTCAAACCAGTTGCCATGTATTCTAATTAGTGCTGTTCATTACAAGGGACTTCTTCCTTCCCAAAGACCAAAGTATTACAACATACAATAGATCAACTATCTTGCAATAATTACTGGAATTCTTCTCTCTCTCTCCTATACACCCTGTGGGCTTTAACTTCACTGGACATCATACCCACCTGTTGGATTCAGAACCTGGCTACATACCTGCTGAAAGTATTATGTTTCAACACTACTAACATCCTACCTTGTAGTGCCTGAGAGAATTCTTCTGTGCCCTTCAATCTACTCCATGTGTCTTCAATATACATTTTGTAAATAGTTGCTGTTCTTTCTTAGCTCCTGTATTGTAAACAATTGTCTCTCTAGTTTTTTCTTTTTTTGTCAGTTGTTCTCCCTCTCCTTTCCCACATAGTGATTGCCCCACTTCTTAATGGCAAAACTATTTACCCCGGCCATTCTCAACTTGCAGCCCAACAAGCTTTTATGTGCATCCTGGAATGCACACTTGTGAATTTAATGAAAGTGCAAAATTCTTCTCCCATATGCAAAAAAAAATAAAAATAAAAAAAATTCTGATACAGTGATGCCTCGCAATTCAACACTAATCCAGCACCTAAGTAATGTCAAATTGAGAAACTGTCGAATTGCAGGACAATATTTCTGATATAAGACTATGTAAAATAGATTAATTCATTATCGGTCCCCATTCCACTCCCCTAAGGGGTGAGGTGAGAGATACACTATATTATTTACTTTATTATATGTGTTTTACTATTGTATCATACACTAAATTACAAAATACACTATTTTATACACAACACACAATTTATTAGCCCTTAAACGTTGGAATGAAGTCTTCTAAAAGACACCCTAGTGCCCATAATCTTCTCTCTCTGTTGCAAAACGTTGCATAGTTGTCCTAGGAATGCCATATTCGAGTTCCATTTTAACTATTCTACCTTTCTGCTGCACTTTATCTACAATTTTTTGCTTTGTCTCTTTGCTCAATCGAGTGTTTTTCTTTTCGGAATTAATCCTCTGGTCAGTTCTCTTTGAACTCATTCTTACATTTCACTCAAGAAAATAATTACAAATTTTTTACTTTCTGAAAAATATAGGATTGAAAATTAACATAAACACCACGGGTAAACATCAAAGTAGCCCAAAAAGAACTAACAAATAGCAAATGACATCACACAATTCCATGCACATGCAAAACTCATATGTCGAATTGCAAGGCACCACTGTAATAAAATTTTTTTTTTAAATATGGAAAAATTAGAATTTTCCTAATTTGCTAGGTCCTTTCTGATACATTCAAAAAATTTTACAGATCATAGGTTAGTTTGGAAAACACTGACCTATGGTATTCACGAAGTGAGGCATCAAGAGATTTTTTGTAGGTGATTTTTTAGAAGTCAGACTTTTTTCGTGTTACACCAACTGGTTGCTGACTGCTGATATAGCATGTTGTGGCCCGTTTAATGAGGCAAACAAATGTATGCGGCACAGGAATAGAAAAACAGTTGAGAACTACTGATTTATCTTTTTCACACACTTTCCTTTTTTCTTCTTACTTTTTTCCCTGTGGCTAAATCTTGGTACAGTCTGCTTCTCCTTTTGTTTGTTTGTTTGTGTGTTTGTGTGTGTTTGTTTGTGTGTGTGTGTGTGTGTGTGTGTGT
>AYEL01070586.1:0-36994 GCA_000484575.1 Olivierus martensii | reverse complement strand
TTCTCATATTGAAACCATTGATAGACTGTAGTTTGTATTTGATATTTTTGAGTTTCATTTAAAATAATAAATATTTCCAATTTGAATTGAATAAAGGTTTGCATTGACATGAAAATTTAGTGTTTAGTATGTTTAGAAAAAATTTTGATTTTATGAATCTATGTTGGACACCTCTCTAACTTGAACACATTTTGAAGGAACCAAATGTGCCCAACTTAGACAGGTTTCACTGTATCAGTATCCTGACTCTGTGTCCATCATTGTATTGTAATTTTTGTAGAGATTATAAGCTATATTAAAAATCAATAAAAAATAGCATTATTCATTATATTAAATAATAATAGAAATTTTATGTGGCATTTAAATTGTGTATTATAAGTATGTTTAGAAAAATATATTAATATTTATAATTTATTTAAAATAGAATTAAAAAACTTTATTAATATATATCTAAATTTAAAATTGTATAATACGGATATCCCTCCTATAACATGGTAGATAGGTTCCTAAAAAACACAGTGTTGTGTGAAATTGTGTTATATGAGACCTGGAGTCAATACAAAAAATGAGTTACATTCCCAATCTAATTAACAACAAATAACTTTAATTCCACCTAAGAAACTTAATTTTTCTTTAGAATATTAATAACCCAAAACAAAAAGAGAAAAAATATATATGTAAGATCCTAAAAAACAATCATATATATTAATAATCAAACATGGCTGGCTGGCTGGCTGGCTGCTGGCAGGATGTCTCTTTTTCAGTCGAACCACTATACCAATTTCTATAAATATGGTATCGTTAGAAAGGTCCAATTTTTGGATGTCTGCGATAGCCAAAAATTATTTTCATTATTTATAATTTAAAAATTAAGAACAAAAAATTGTAGTTTATATTATTGCCAATAGATGGCGTTAAGTGTTAGCATCATAGTGATAACATATGGCTTAACTGATTTCTTAACACCACCAATATCTGTCACGATAATGTCATGTCGTAGCGATGATGACATCAAATATTATTACACTAATATGACGTCACAATATATCAGTTTTGTTGTGCCATGATGGCATCACAAAGGGGACTGCTTGGAGGATTGTCATCACCGATGCGAAATATATTGGAATCCATTAATTTTGGGTCCAATTTTAATGTTAATTTAGCCAGCATACATATCAGGATAACGTAATCACGAGTCACATTTTATTTAGCATCATACGACAATAATCCTAAATTACATATCTCTGATACCAAAAATACTAAATGTAATAAAATATAATGTAATAAGCAAGTTTTCAATGAAATGCCTCTGTTTTCTTTCAAATATGAAATCCGAAAAGCATGCTGGGTAATTTGCTCTCCTACCAGCAATTTATCAGTAGTGATAAAAAACAGTAAAAAAAAAAAAAAAAAAAAAATCGCAGTGGTATTGTATTCCTAAACTCAAAATTATTACTCATTTTCACTCATAAGTGTCATACATAATAATACATTTATTTTAATAATTAATGTATTAGTTATCATAACATAAACAGTTTTCTAAATCTTAAATATGTTGATTAATATATCATATGATTTTATCCTGGAAAATTTACACAAAGAAACCAGGATTGAATCTAAGCCCTCCACTTCAAAAATTTTCAGGAGGATCCCCACCAAAATGTTGATCCTATTTTTTTACTGTGGGCAATTCATAATGGGCTCTGGAATAACTATGCCACTTATAAAGATGCACACAAAAAACAAAGCTCTAAACAGGATAAATACTTTATTACCAGAAACGCTTTCGACCTTATCAGTAGGTCAACTTACAGCTGAAGTTGACCTACTGATAAGGTTGAAAGCGTTTCTGGTAATAAAGTATTTATCCTGTTTAGAGCTTTGTTTTTTGTGTGCATCTTTGTGAGTGTAACAGGATGGTTTTAAAGTTCTTATGCCACTTATTTTTAGTCTAAGTTTTGGATCATAAACTAGAAATAAAGAAAAAAGCCTCTAATAAAATTCACTACCTGCTGTTGTTCAGCAGTTTCAATTTTTTTAGCAAGCAAACAATAATAATAATAATCACAATTCATTATGAAAATTAAAATAACTAATGGCATATCATGTATTGACTATTTTATCATGCATGAAATAAACAATAACAAAAACATATAAAATTAATAAAGTGTGTTTAAACTATTGGCATGGATAAGTTCATGAATGAAATATTAAAATATAGAAAGTCTGCTGGGAGTAAAGGTAAGCTATGTTGAGTGAATGATGAGCAATTGGATTAGGGACATGGCTGTACCAATTTATGAAGAAAAGTGTGAGATATGATAGCAAACAAACACTATTCTGCTGTGTTCCTAGAACAATATTTGGTAAAACTATAATTGAGATTGAAGAATACAAATGATGATTGTATATGAAGGATATGTTGTGTGGTTTCAAAGTGGAAGATGATATATGATCAGATTTTTCTTAATACATATAATTGGTGAGAAGTATTTCTGCATATGGAAAAGGATATTCTGTGTATTTGTAGATCATGAGAAAGCATATGATCAACAAATAAGCATAAGATATAGATACTTATTTAACAATTTAACTAAAAAAAATCTTTTTATATGTGATATAATTTGAATTTTTATTTCAATATCAGAAATAATTTTAAATTAATTGCAAATTTAAATGAAAATGTTTATGGAAAATATAAATTTTTTGCTCATATCAATTGTCATCAAACAGTTAAAAAAACACTATCAAATTCATTATTCATTAATTAATACAGTGGACTTGTGTTTTTACAAATCTCCAATTTACGAACAATTTAGTTGGTTCCAAGAGTCACTAATGTTAATTAATGCCATTTCCATTTATGAACTTTTTTGGGGGTCCATATGAGTTCATAAAATCAAGAGTCCACTGTAATTCTATCACTGTACTAAAATTTAAAAACATTACACCTACTGACAGTTTAAGTGAAAAATTGTGAAAAAATTAAACTTTTTTCCTTTGCTCTAATAATAAACAATTCTGGTCTTAAAAGAACCACATCAAGCTCAAATATGTGTTATCAAATTCTTCACAATCTTACCAGCATTTAAAAGTTTCATAGTTCAAATTTCTACTATAAGTTTTGAAATATTTCAGAGCAGATAGCACACAACCTTAAAATATATATACTGATTATGCTTGTAAAGATGCATTTTAACTGTTTAAATTGTTAATTGTATTCTTCTTCTTGTTTGTTATATAGATAATATTTGATTTTAGTGAAAATCTAAAAATGAAAATAAGTTTGCAAATATTGTTATAAATATTAAATATTATGCAGTGCCAAATTCAAAGGATTATCTCTTTTAAGTTTGGATTTTCAATGTCCTGTTAAAGGACATTGAAAATTCAAACTTAACTCAATTATCCATTGTAAAATGGATAACTGAGAACTTTAATTCTCAGTTACCCATTTTACAATTATTAGCTAAATGCTAATTGATAGTTAATGATAGATGGACTGATAGGATGTTACCAATTAATATTTATCTAACAATTTTAAAACTGATAACCTAACAAGAACTTTAACAGGACATTGTAAAACTGAGCCTTAAACAATTTTGAAGCTTTAGCAGCAAACCAATGTAATATGTTATCTCACTTGTTTTGGCAATCATCATGTTTTAGCACCCTTTTTGTATGCATAGTTAATCATCCTTAAGACAGAAAAGTAGCAACATTTTGCAAAAAAAAAAAAATTATGTTTAGCATAAAACTACAATTTATGGATATATTAAAAACTAATATGAATGTTTAACTAAATCTAATTTATCATTTATTGCAATATTTCTAATATCAAATTATTGTGAAACTTCAACTAATTTCAATTTCTTGCCTTAGAGTTCACAGACTAAATTTCTTTCCGTCCACAAAACAATCCAATAGTTTCAACACAGCTGTTCAGGCAGGCACTCAATATAGTTTGTGATGCAATGAACTTTCCATAGGCAGATCAATTCAATTGTTATCCAAAACTGGCAGCCATTATAAACTTTGAATAATATAAACTATTATAAACTTCCAAGCAAACATATATTTTATGCACTTATATAGTATATTATCTGAAAACTTGTTAAATATAACTATTTGATGATTTTATATAATTATTTCATTTTTTAAATCAACTTGTTTTTATTATTCCTAACTTATATCAATATCAATTCAAAATTAGTGGGCTAAAGATATATGATTTAATGATTTCTATCAAAATCTACATTCCAAATACAATTAATTCAAATTAAAGACAATCAAATAAGAATGGTGAATCATATCCATAAGTTTAACCACTAAAAGAACAAAAACTGAAATTAGAATACAGAGGAAAAACTTAAAAACATCTTATGAAAAGAAAATGAGGTGTTATATTAGAGGAAAAAAGGAGATGATCCTTTTAGTCTGTTCTTGCAATGTGCAGATGAGACAGTGGATAAATTCTACTGCCATCCATTGGGGATAATTCAAATTATAGAAAACCTTATAACTGTAAATCTTAAAAGATAAAAGTGGTACATTATTTTAAGATAATAGTCGAGTATTAAAATGTATACAATAAATATTAACTGAACGACAACTATATTAATCATTGTTAAAATTATTTTAATTGTTTAATACAAAAGAAATATTGGTTACCGAAATATTCATTGTTAAATTGCTGACAGTATAAGTATTATATTTTTTCTATGTTATCTTTTGATTTTCAGAAAAATTGATTATTGATTTATAACAATTTTTTTCATATCTTTTCAATTACCAAACAAAGATACTTCATAAGATACCAAATCAACTCTTTTTAAGTTGTATTGTTTGAAGAATATTTGAAATTAAAATTTTTCATTTACCCATTATTTTTGCACAGTTTACCATAAGCACAATATTCTTGGCTTTAAAAATCTCATCTACTGAATGATATTGCATTTCTATCTTAAGCCTACTTTGGTCATATAAAACTTGGTTTATACAACTTTCTATAGACATAAACGGTAACTTTTAATAAAGTAATTTCTTCAATTTTAAACTTACTTGAAAATCTGCCAATATCTGTTCTCTGCTCTCTTCCATTTTTGATGTTTTTTAATAATACTACTTCGAATTCATAAATTTCATACAATCGTTTGGTCTGAGAACAGCGCCATCTAAACTTCCTAATCCCAAAATGAAGCTAAACTTTCTCAATGATAAAATATTGTAATGCAATTTGTAATGAAAATAAGAAAATATTTTTAATTGAAATTAATTAACACTAAACATTATTAATGATTAGTATTATTATTTTGTATCTTTAATAAATCTTTTATTGTGTGATATTTTTTGGATTTCTATTGATCTTTAGACTGTACATGTTTGGTCTGAGAACAGCGCCATCTAAACTTCCTAATCCCAAAATGAAGCTAAACTTTCTCAATGATAAAATATTGTAATGCAATTTGTAATGAAAATAAGAAAATATTTTTAATTGAAATTAATTAACACTAAACATTATTAATGATTAGTATTATTATTTTGTATCTTTAATAAATCTTTTATTGTGTGATATTTTTTGGATTTCTATTGATCTTTAGACTGTATATACCGTATACGTGTATTATACAATTCGAACTTACTTGTTAGCACAAATGAGCAGTCCTATTTAAACATAAATACTTTATTCACGAGGAACGTTTTCGGCTTAACTCAGCCCTTTTCAACTCAACAAATACAATTTTTGTTTTGGAATATAGAACTTAGAATACAATACAAAAATTCTAACATATTTTAAATTTAAAAATTCTAAACACATTCTAGTATGCATACTAGAATGTGTTTAGAATGTGTAGATATTAATGTCTCTTCTAAGGATCTTATTACTAGCTCTGCTAGTACTCCAGATTTCGAAACAATCTTGGATTTCGAAAAATTGTATCCTTCCTTGAATATAGCAGCGACTTGTCTTTGCTTTTATAGATTCTTATTAGAGAACTTCCCAGTCGAGACACCCAACCCGAGCTTATGTAGAGATCTAGCTAATTTATTTACGTATAATTCTTTTTTCAGATTTAAAGGCTGCTTCTACAAGCAAAACCAAGGAGTTCCAATAGGGAGTCCATTAGCTGGAGTACTAGCAGAGCTAGTAATAAGATCCTTAGAAGAGACATTAATATCTAGTTTAATAAAAGAAGCTACTCTCTACACAAGATACGTGGATGATTTATTTGTTATTTGGTCAGGAAAGGATAGATCAAGGGAACTACAAGATAAATTCACTATCTCCAGCTATGGCCTCAAACTTGCCCTGGACCAGAAAGCCAAGCAAAAAATTCACTTCCTGGATGTAGAAATTTTAGTAGAGAATTCTAATATCAGCACTAAAGTCTACAGAAAACCAACAAATGTACCAGTGATCATTCCGAATTGGTCCAATGACAAATGGAGCTATAAACGGGCAGCCTTGATGTCTTTTATAAATAGGGCAGTAACCCATTGCAGTAAGCAAGATTTTTTAAATGAAGAAATGGAAAAGATCTTAATGATTGCGCAAAAGCATGGTTTTAATAAGGGAACGATCAATAGACTATATAACAATGTATTAAGAACGAGACAGAAAGAAACAAAAGTTGAACAGGACTTATTAAAACAGAACGAGTCCTACAGTAGAGAAGCAACGAGCAAAGGCTATGAAGTGCTAACGGAAAGCCTTAGGCATTCAAGAACAGTTAAGAAATTAGTTAAAGATGGTCAGAAGAAACCGGTATTCAAAAGAGGAAGCACAATATGGAGTAGATTAAGAAATATTAAAGACACGTATGATAGAGTAGAGCAAACCGGCGTTTATGAAATTCCTTTAGTTAATAACGACAACAACCAGAATGAAGTTTATATAGGTGCAACGGCAAGGAACTTGAGTGAAAGGTTAAGGGAGCACGAGGCGGATATTAAACACGGAAGACTAACCACAGCGCTAGCTAGAAGAGCCTATCAATACGACGTAAAAGTAAAGTGGGATGAAGCGAAAGTAGTTAAAAAAGTTGATAACCTTAAAGAGTTAAAAATAGCAGAAGAGATAAAAATTTTTCAAGGAAGTAAGAGAGGCAAGGTGATAAACGAAAGACAATCCTTGGACCTACCCCAAGCATGGAAGTTTGCATTAGGAGAGAAGAGTTAAAAGCATGCCTAAAAAGAACTTTTCATTATTATTTAATAAAATTTCTAATAGCAATCTTATTAAAAAATATTAAAAAACATTTATTTTTATCTATATCAAATTTTAATTAATTTGTATATATTGCTAACGTATATGTTTACGTATGCATACTAGAATGTGTTTGGAATTTTTAAATTTAAAATATGTTAGAATTTTTGTATTGTATTCTAAGTTCTATATTCCAAAACAAAAATTGTATTTGTTGAGTTGAAAAGGGCTGAGTTAAGCCGAAAACGTTTCTCGTGAATAAAGTATTTATGTTTAAATAGGACTGCTCATTTGTGCTAAGTTTGAATTGTATAATACACGTATAAGCCTAGAAGAGCAGTTAAGTTAGTTTATATGAAATATATACATACTCATGGATGGAAATACTGCACCGTGTGTTATTGAGTCGATTAATTAACTAATAAGGAATTTTTTTATCAATTAATGGCAGCATGGATTTTAACTGAAAGATCTAAAATGGATTTTAGGCATTTCTCAGAAATTTTTAGGGTCCTAGCCTGACTCATATTTGTTCGCCATTCAGCCAACTTTATTATAGATGTATCAGGTTGATCACATTTGCAATGAAGTCGATTAAGTGGTCCATCGCATAAACAATAAACCATATACAGTATACCTGCACTTCTAATAATTAAACCAAAGTTTACTTATTATTAAACATAAATTTAAATAATGTTTTTAAACTTGGCGCATATATAAAATATATATATATATGGCTTTATTAATTGGCATGAGTTGTAGCAGGTCTTCGGCCTGTCAAGTACATTATTGACACCGGAGTGCAAAGGGTTAATACTATCACAAAATTTATAGTCTCAAATCATCCATATTAAAATGCAAATTCTATAGTAATCTGAATCAGCACTTTCCCATTGTATTTTGATTTCAACTCAATTGTTTTTTATATTCCATTTCATTTTATGAACAGTTCTTCATTAGCTTTTGTTCAATCCATTTCAGTTTCTTAAGTACAATCCTTTGTTAGCTTTCAATTTCTAGTTTAGTTCAATTCTAGTTATATATTGGAATACTTCTTACTTTAACTATTAAATAAAAGTAAACAATAAGCCAAATAAGTAAGATAAATTGTTTATTCAAAAACATTTTTGGCTATCCACATAGCATGCCTCAGTTGAAACACAGACCAAAGAAGCTTCCCTCCATCCTTTCTCATCTGGCCAAACTAGGGAACCAATCAGTGACTAGTCCCAAAATCAACAAAACTGCAGATGGAAGATTATCCTTCAATACACATTTTTGAGAAAACCTGACAAAACAATTCCTAAAAAACAATACTATTACTATTATTATTGCAAAACACCAATATTTTAAGTACAAATGTTAATAATAATATAATACAACACAGTCACTATCTTAAAAATCAGAATTATATAACATCATACTATTTGAAAAATATTCAAGGTAAGAAAACATATGGCTTTCATCCGCATCCCCAAGCCCTTTAACAAAATTAAACACATTAGATATCTGCAGCTATAAATCTTTTAATACAGAATAACATCAGTAGTTAAATGAGAGTATTGTAATTCTTGACTAGTAATGTTATTCTGTATGAACAAATTTATAGCCGCAGAGATCTAAGGTGTTTATTTTTGTTAAAGAGCTTGGTGATGCAGGTGTAAACCATATGTTTTATTACCAGGATGTTTTTCAAGTAGTATGATGTTATGTAATTCTGATTTTTAAGCTGGCTTTCCTAGTTTCATCATTCACCAAAATCTGTCAACTCCAGAAAAATTTGATTTATATTTTAGCCTCTTAAAGTGCATGAGGTTTTTTAAAATACACTTAATGTGCAAAAAATTTATATCATGAAAGCTTGCCTAATTTTCATTGAAATTTTTTGAAAGTTAAAATTTACTACATTTTTTTATTCTCATTATAAGATTTATTTGAATCAAATAACAGAATGCAGTATTCCACAAGTAAAAGCAGTTTTCTTTCAAAACAAATCTCAAGTCCAGACAACAACATTTATTTTTCACATTTCATTGGTTCACAGGCTTTACATCATGAATTGTCTTAATTAATGTATTGTCTAGTTAACATCTAGGACCTTTTCTTTATCTGCATAGAATAGCTCAAAGTTTTCTTAAAAACTTTGAGCTAAACTTATTTAACTTGTGAATAACTTGTGAAAGTTCTTAGTTTTTTTGTAATTAATTATTATATACAGTATGAAGTCTTAACAATTCATGACATAAAGCCTGTGAACCAATGAAATGTGAAAAATAAACACACGTGTGGACTTGAGATTTGTTTGAAAAAACTGCTTTTACTTGTGGAATACTGCATTCTGTTATTTGATTCAAATAAAGCTGAAATAGTTTAAATCCAGAAAATCTTATTAGGAAAAGTAAAATCCACTTGGATAATGCTTTTAATGATTTGGCATTCTATATACATTTTACTTGAAGTTTAAGAAAGGATATTTATACTGTTTATATTTAACCCTTTTGACTGACCAATAAAGATGATCTTCAAAGTTCTATATTTGATTTATTATTATTCAGTGTGGAAAAATGAACAAATGTAATATAATTAATAGGATGTTTTATATACAGATAGGCCTCGATTAGTGCGAATAATTGGTTCCACGAATTTCTCGCACTAATCGAATTCGCACTATTCGAAGTATTAACTCTATGTAAAATATGGTAATTGGTTCTTGCTTTGTGAGATTCCGGCCATTAGCTAACTTCACGATGAATAATCACAATAAACTTAACACTAACTATTTAAGAAATATTTATTTTCATATTTTACATCATTGTTCATCATCTAAATTAATAACTTACCAGGAATTGCGTCTCATATCATCATCAAACCAATCGCCAAATCAAAACCAAAATAGCGAATCGAAAGAGGAAGTTGAACGCTGCTTTTCTGTCGCTCAATCACATCCATTTTTTGCTCTAGCGTGATCACTAACCTCTTCTTTTTTTCGTTTCCTGTTTTATCGTCAGAAGTGTTCTTCCTTTTATCCATTTCGATACAGTACTTTTTAAAAAAGAAAATTCTGTACTATACTGTAGCAAAGCTAAATAATACTATACTGTAGTCGATAGCAAAGCTAAATAATAGTACAATAATGTAATAATAGTACAGTTAACGGCAAAAAGCCCATCTTTCTGATGTTTCATCTCCTCAAAGCCATGTGACTATTCTTGGACTGCTTCTTGTCCAGTTTTACTAACGGAAAATCTAATGGTAATTTGTTAATTGACATCATAAAAGGAGCTTTATTAGTAAGACTGGTCTATGCTTACAACTCGCACTAGCTGAAAAATGGTATCAATTTTATAAGTAATTGAGGCCTACCTGTACAAAACAATAAAAAATTTAAATATTTGAGAATTCTACCAATCTTCGGAACAGATATATTGTCGTAAGCGAAAAAATTACGTAACTTTGTAAACGTAAGTTGTAGCTTCTTTGAATTGATTGCATTCGATTTGGAATGAAAAGATACGTCTAAAATATCCAATTATCTATAAAGGTTTTGCAGAAAATCGTAAAGAAACATGATTTCAAGCCCCAACTTTGGAGCCTCATAATTTGAGAATGGAGCTTTTGCCCCTCATGGGACCTTCACCAATGAATTCAGGAGCCTTTAATTAGGAGTATGATAAAGGGGGGATCGAAATTCCGCTAGAATTTTTAATACTGTCATACCTCAGTCGAACATATACAGTATTAACAGAATTCAAAAATACAAATTGCAGTAGAAAAAAGTATATGCTTGAGTTTTAATGAACGATATATATCGATGATTTTAATAAAAAAGTCTGCAAGGCCTCTTGCCAAGTGTCCTGATGATGTCACAACTGGTTCAGCTATATGATTGGTCAATCACCAAACGAGGCAACCTTTATTTTCACCAATTTTTCACCCATTAGCTATTACTATTTATCTAAAACAAATGGTTTAGCTCTCTCAAAGTGGCTCCCTCTTTCTTGAACTAGAGGCACTACAGAATTTTTCTCGTCAGAGCTGGATTTTACAGAAAAATATGAAAATAAATTGTGGAAGTATTAATCAAGCATTTCCAAGGTTATCTCATCACACTCACCAGCTGCAATTTCTTAGTTACCAATGGTGAGCTGGTGATTGTTATTTCAAGCCCTGAGCAGTAAGATTGTACCAATTAATCATCAGCTTTATTACCTAGCTACCTGATTAATTGGTTTTTATTACTTGTCCAAGATAAACTCATATAAATCACAAAATAGCTCAATGGCTGATGAATTTTAGCTATTTCATTGATTTTTATAAAATATATATGTTTAATTATTTCATTATATTTCATAAAAATCATATATAAAAACATATTGAAATATCAAAGTTAAACTTACAGAGAACACTTAAGCTTGAGGGCAATTAAATAAAGTAGAAGCCACTTATTGTAATCTCATATTGTTATCAAGCATTTAACTTACACTACAATAATTTTTTCTTGGTGTTGGGATTTTTTTTTCCGTCAGTGTATATATGTTTTTCCTTTATTTGAATAATTTTAATTTTTTTATAAATTTTCAATTTATAACCAAAAATCACAACATATATTAAAATCGTCCACTCTTATACATAAATAGCTATAACATTTTCTACTTTAATTGGCCTGCAGTACAGTAAAATAGGCTTGGCCATGATTTCCTGCAAAACAATTGGCCATCATAAAAATACTATGTTTCTTTTTTTTTATAGGCAGAGATTATTTACATTAGGATTTAAAATAAATCAACAAATGAATAAATAAGATATTGTTCATTTTAACAGAATTAACCAAAATTTTTGTATCATCAGCAACATATTTTCAATTTTACAAAGTTTAGAATTCACCAAACTAAAATTTCATGTTTTGCTTAAAATTTCAAATTTCTCATCCTGAAACCAAAGTAAGATTACTAAAATATAATAGAATAGAAAGCAGAAACAATAAGATCTGATGAAAAATAATTAAATTTTACTAATACAATTCATTTACATTTTTTAATCTTTAAAACGTAATTTAAAAACAAATCTCAACAATGAAAAATTTAGGACCATCATCAGAGCCATACATTTTTACTCAATAAATGCAAAAACACCACTATGCAATAGCTGCATTGAGTAAATCAGGATTGAATATTTTTATTTTTTTATATTGTTTTGTATTTCACTTCCATGGCATGTATACATATGAACAGGCCAGACTGAATTAATAAACTGTTAGGATTATCTAGTATAAATAAGAAATCAGGGTAAGATATTTTCTTTTCTCTGATCTACTCTGCATTTCACTTTATGTTCTGTACTAATGCTAAGGATTGCTGTGCTGTTGTACTGCATTGCACATTTTATACAGTTTCCAGTAGGGATAATTGTATTTGGAGGAATATACAGTATTCTTGATAATACAGATCTTAAAATTATATTCAGTTATTAATACTATAAATTTTCAATGTATCAAAGTTAATGATATACAATCACTTGTAACTCACTTTTCTAATGATTATTAATATGTTGTGTATTGAGTATATATATATAGAAAAATGTCAAACATGATTTAGTTTGCATGACAAAAATGATAAATAATTGCTTCTCATTGGTTGAAAACAAGCTGTAAATTCTGCACAATATACACACACATCATTAGACTATAGTTGCACAACTTTGTCAAATTGCATATTGCAAGTTTATAAACACCTCTTTCGAAAGTGCTTTACCAAAATCAAAATTAACCTTGCTTAAGTGCTGTAAAGTTTTATTCTTGCATATTGCAGCTTGATTATACTGTATATATAGGTATTATATAATAATTTAGAAATATGTCCATAAAAATTCACACATTATTTCAGAATATAAATTAGCATATATAAGCATATTTTATAATGCTATGAAAATTTGAGTTTAATTTTTTGCAGTCATAACCATGTTATGTTTGTCATGTTTCTTTAAATTTAGATTTTTATCAGTTCAATACCATTAAATTGACCTGTTTCAATAAAATTAAAAATAAATATCCATTCAAGATTTACAAATCATTTACATATTTACACAATATGATAAGGATGGCCAGGAAAATCATAATTAAGTTTTCCAATAACACTTCTAGAGGATCAGTCTGTTGGTGATATTTCCATCGATGCCACAAAAACTCACACATATGATGTGATAGTAGGTCATTACATGCTCTACATTTGTTGAATGCTTTTCACAGGAGTCTCTGGGCTGATTCAATTTTTTTTTGAATATTAGACCATATATAAGAATTGATAAAGTTATATGTATGATTTTGGCATAGATGTTCAAATCTATCTTGTTCTATTCCATAACACCCTTTCCAATAATCTGTAATTATAATGCTGTCTTTTCAACATATTTGTTAATGACAGATAGCAAAGTCTTCAAATTCATGCAATCTGCTTCTTCCCGAGGACAAATTTCTAAATGAAAATCATCGGTTGAAATATTGTGTTGATAATCCATTTTTCTTCTATATCTTCCATAATATGCTCCTCCTACCAAATTTCATTTCATTCACCTCAATAACTTCTCCAAGTCCACCAATTTTTCTCATTCCAATATTGTGTTTAAAGCTATGATACAAACTTCTTGATAATAAGAAAAGCAATCAGTGTAGTCTCTCTAAATGTTACTTTATTATAGAAACAAGTTCCTCTAAATAATTGAGTCATAGAACATATTCACCAAAAGCATACCTTATTAAAATAGTTTTTTCAGGATTTATTTTGGAACTTTCCAATCATGTATATTTTATCATTTTGATTTTGACATCTTTATTATTTCTACGCCTTTTCTTTCTGCAGTGAATCTCTCCAATTCTTTACCATTAGGATCATATATCATATCATGAGATGGATGTTGAGAAAACTGCATCCTTGACAGGTAATATCCCTCTGGATTACAACTGTTCGATTAAATATTCACGATTATTAAAGGTAAAAATTAATGAAAATGATTCAATAAAATTAAAATAATACTTTAAATCAATATCAAATTTTTATTTCATTTAATGAAATAAAACTGATTGAGAAAGTCAATTAATAAGATTTGATATATAGAAATATGACAGATTGCTGTGTTGGAGATCATTGGTTTAGAAATGGCGATGTTTGGGATTTGCAATAAAGTTTATGCACTCTCCAATGGTTTTGATCAATTAGTAAGTACCAACAATTAATTCCAATTTTTATATTAACATAGTATTTCAAATTTCTTATCTAATATTTCTATTTGAAATAAAACTGTTATGATTGAGACATTTGAGTTTGGGGCATGGAAAATTGATTTATCAAGAAAGTGAGATTATTTACTATGTTCACATAGTAGTCTGTGATAGGTTTTAAAAAACAAGATTTCTATATCTACAAATATATTCATAATTCACATAATAGAAATATAATAAGATAAAATCAATGAAAATGATTCAATAAAACTGATTGAGTAAAAGTCAGTCAATCAATTAATAATTATTTTAAAAAAATGTATTATTATTATATTATAAACATTTAAAAATGTAAATCTGACCAAAATATGATGACAGATGACTGCTTAAATGCATAAAATTATCATATGATGGTAAAAGTTGCATAATAAGAATTAAGTGAATATGCTTATGAGACTTTAGCATTGTCTCTATTTTCTGCAATTGTGGAAAAATTTGTTATATTTCTGTGATTATGTTGTGTGCAAATTTAAATTTTTTTTCTAAACATCCTGAATTCTATAAATTATCCTCATTTCAATAGGTAATTTATACCTATCAATTCTATTGTGCATACTAACTGACTGACCATTCTGTTTTGTTTCGAACTTTCTGTTAACTGATAGTAAACATCATTAAAATAGGAAGAACTAACAGAGATTTTGTCTTCATATTATTATTATTTGTGGTATAAAAACATTCCTATATAATGCTAAATAATATTCATTATTTAGAATAAAACTACATATATTGACATTCATAATCTGTATTTTGTAAGGATGTATTCAGATCATGATACAGGATGTAGCAGAAGCACTGCAATCTCTGGCAGTGGTAGTGAACATATGAAGTGAAATGCAGATGGTAATGAACCCAATTGAAATGTGCATGTGCAGAATGGAGCAGGGAAAAAGAATGTCAGGGATTACCTTGTATGAATAAGAAAACAGGTTACAACTTTTAAAACAATATTTTTGTGGAATTGAAAGATTAAAATAAAGCTGAAATATAAGTCCAGAATATCTTAATAGGAAAATAAAATCAAATTGAATAATACTTTCAATGATTTAGGATTCTATATACATCTTACCTGCATTATTTATCCCGATTATCGCGGATTCAATTATTGCAGTATTTTTCGTGGCAACATTAACAGTGATAATCGAGGTATTCCTGTATTTATATATTTTGCTTGAAATTTAACGAAGGATATATACTGTTCGTATTTAGCTCTTTTGATTAACTCAGAAAGATGATATTCAAAGTTCTATATTTGATTTATTATTAGTCAGTATGGAAAAATGAACAAATATGATATAACTGAGGATGTCTTACATACAAAACAATAAAAATTATAAATATTTGGGAATCCTACCAAGCTTTGGAACGGATATATCGTCGTAAGTAAAAAAATTACGTAACTTTGTAAAGGTAAGTTGTAGCTTATTTGAATTGATTGCATTTGATTCGGAATGATAAGACACACCTAAAATCATTTAAAATATCCAACATCTTACCTGAAGTTTAACGAAGGAAATATACTGTTCGTATTTAGCTCTTTAGATTGATTGACAAACATCTTACCTGAAGTTTAACGAAGGAAATATACTGTTCGTATTTAGCTCTTTAGATTGACTGACAAAGATGATTTTCAAAGTTCTATATTTGATTTATTATTAGTCAGTATGGAAAAATGAACGAATGTGAAATAACTGAGGATGTCTTACATACAAAACAATAAAAAATTTAAATATTTGGGGATCCTACCAAGCTTTGGAACAGATATATCATCATAAATGAAAAAATTATGTAATTTCGTAAAGGTGTCATAGGTGTCATTCAATTCAAAATGATAAGATACATCTAAAATTGTTTAAAATATCTGATTATCAATAAAAGTTTTGCAGAAAATGGTAAAGAAACGTGATTTCAAGCCCCAACTTTGGAGCCCCATAACTTGAGAATGTTGCTTTTACCCCTCATGGGATCTTTGCCAATGAACTCAGGAGCCTTTAATTAGGGGGTAGGATAAAGGGAGGTTGGAATTCCACTGGGATTTTTTCTCCTGTTGTACCCTCAAAGCTATTTGTATAGTTTGTAAAAGACAACAGTAAAAGAGTTGGGAAGTGAAAAAACAAGTTGTTAGAAAGGATATAATCAAAATTACAACCTTTAATGCAACTTTCAGTGGAAAACAACCTTTGTAAAATCTCAATTTTATGATAAAATTAAAAATGGGTTCCAACATCTCAAAAAAAAGCACAAATACTAATCGTATCAAAATCAAACGAAAGACAAACGAAACAGATGAATAAACCAGTTATTTTCATTATTTAAAAATGTTTTTAAATAATGAAAATAATGATGTTTTATATATATAACATCATTATTTACTTAAATATATTTTTTAATCCCTTTATATATACACAACAAAATTAAAAAATGTGGATCTCCCCAAGTGTCCTGGATTAGGTCCAGAGAATTATGGCAAGGGTATCATGGCGAGCCTAGGTATGGGTAGGCAAAGTGAACTTATCTTGCTTTGAAATGTTGGCAAGAGTATATGTATTTGTTTAACATCAACACACACATAATATGTATATATATATATATATATATATAATAAATTAATATAAGTTTATAAATGTATAATTTGTTATATCTAATTTGCTGCCATCCAATATAGGTATATTCAATGATTTTTTCATCTTTTAAAGTTACTGAAAATACATATTCCATATTCTTAACTCAACAGTAAATTATTTCACAAATTATTGAAACAGTCTACTTACTGTTTAAAACAAGATGAATTGGATTGCAAATATTTCAATAAAAGCCACCAAACTCCCAACGTTTCGAGAATCTGCCAGATTCTGGATAAAATTAAGTGCTATTTTATTGTAGCCCAATGCATTATTTAAAAGCCGCCCAATTTTATTTCTAAAATAACAAATTTTTGTGCAATTAATCTAGTTTTTGGAATTATAATTTACAATAAATTTATTTTATATTATATGCTTTCGAAAAAGTGCTTTTAAAATTTTATATATACAATAGACTCTTTCTTATCCAGTCTCATTTTAACCAGCTTCCGCTATAACCAAACATATTTCCGTCGAGCAATGAATAGAGAGAATAATGAATAATAAAGAATGTCATTCGGAATGAAAAAGCATTTGAAACTGTGATAAGATATACGGAATAGAAAGATAATTCCATGGATGTATTATATTCAACAATGATTATAATTCATCTGCCATTGATATCATCATCATCAGCAGCAGCATTTCTTGTTTCATTCACTGCTGGATATGTATGCCTCCTTCTTTTGTTTCCAGATATACCTATCTTGCGCAATCTGCAGTAATATAATTATTATGAAAAACGGCGTGATTTTGTTTCAAAAATCGAATTTAAATAAAAAAGAGAAATAAAGACTATTGATTTGGTTTAATATACCGTAATATACAATATAATTTTTTTTATTTAATTTGCGACTTATAAATTGTATTTTGCATATATTTTCGGATTAATCGACCATTCCTTTATCCGACCTAAAGTCCAGTCCCAAAGGGGCCGCCCCCGCGGGACGCCGTAACGGCTAGACCCAAGACTTTAGATCTGGCCAGTATCTAACCAATGAACCCCTTCAGACCCTCTACCAGCCGTTCAAATAAAATACGGTTCCGATTGTTAGGTCTCTGGCAGTCACATATAAGAAGGAGTCTAATGTATTACATATACTGTATCTTATAATACAGTGGTGCCTCGCATTTCGTTTGAGCTTCGCGGGTTGGCGCCTGCGCATGCATGAAATTGTGTGATGTCATTTGCTATTTGACAGTTCTTTTTGGGCCACTTTGGTGTTTGTCCGTGTTGTTTATGTTAATTTTCAATTCTACTTTTTTTCAGAGAGTAAAAAATTTATAATTATCACTATTTTTTAAGTGAAATGTAAGGATGGGTTCAAAGAGAACTGACTAGAGGAATAATTTCAAAAGAAGATCATTGTTCAAAGAGAACTGACCAGAGGAATAATTCTGAAAAGAAGAACATCGAGTAGACGAAGAAAAAATTGTAGATAAAGTGCAGAAAGGTAGAACAATTAAATTGTAACTCGAATATGACATTTTTAGAACAACTGTGGCAACGTTTTGCAACAGAGAGAGAAAATTATAGATGCTAGGGTGTCTACTGAAAGACTTCATTCTAACATCCAAGGGCTAATAAATTGTGTGTTGTATATAAAATAGTATATTTCGTAATTTAGTGTGTCATACAATACTAAAACACATATAATAAAGTAAATAATATAGTGAATCTCTCTCACCTCAGCCGCTAGGGAAGTAGGATGGGGACTGATAACGAACTATAGGAAATATTGTCCCGCAATTCGACAGTTTCTCAATTCGACATTAGTTCGGCGACGGATTAGATTTTACATAGTCTTATATGGGAAATATTGTCCCGCAATTCGACATTACTTCGGTGACGGATTAGTGTCGAATTGCGAGGAACCACTGTATCTTAAAAAAGCATTTTATAAATCGCTTAAATAATTTTGTATGATAGTTTAGAAATAGGAAATTTATTGAAACAATCGTTATAGCTATTTTTATTTAGTATTCTATTATATTATTTTTATATATAATTTCTGAAAATTTTATATGTTAAATACTGCATACTGTATTCAGTTTACTGTACTGATGACGGTTATGATTTTTACAAAATATACATATAATGTACTTTTATCCAGTTAATTAAATATAATTGATTAATAATTTATCTGTATTTATATAATTATTCTTATATCATGTATAAAATCTTTGTTTTAATCTTGAAACTCAATTCATTCAAGTTTTGCGCATATACCGTAATTCTGAACTGACTGAGGTATCACTTTTACAGGGTGATCAGCGAATAAGCCCTGATTTAAAAATTAAATATTTCTACAACAAAGATCGATAGAATTATGCGGTAAACTGTACGTTTATTAGCAAAACTGTAAAAATGGTGTACAAAAGTTTAGAAAATTTAGTTATGAAAATCGTTAACAGATGGCGCACTAATCGCAATGACCTATCAATAGCCTTTAAAATGTGGATTGCGTTTACATCCTGCCAAAGTGAGCTGAAATTTTACTATTATTCTAGTGTGTCGAAAAACAATAAAAATATAAATAAACAAATGTTTTTTATGACATTAAAAATTGGTGATAAATTTAAAACAGAAACACGTTTCCAAATGGGCCAAAGCCACCCTAATGGGCCTAAGTCACCCCAGTTTACAGTACCTTTTTTATTTTGTGGGCCAAAGCCACCCTAATGGGCCTAAGTCACCCCAGTTTACAGTATCTAAAATAATATTTAAAATAACAAAAAAATAATTATTTAAAATCTATACTGAAAAATATGTAGTCTATCAAAAAAGTTCATCATAAGCAAAATCAAAACTTCGAAATCGCATGCTTAACATCTATAAATAACGTTGTACACGTCATCTAACGGTGTTATGACATCATCATTAGGATGATCCGCTCATTTTAAAATACAATCAAAGATTTAAATATCAACTCAACTCAACTAGACAAAATACAATGTAAGGGGAAAACGAAACTTCAAACGGTCTCTTGGGAGCCGTAGGATGTAGACATATTCTAATGGAATTTTTACTGTGATATTTTAATATGAAATTTTTTTAGAAAAGAAAACAGATATTCAATAACAACAATAAAAAATAAAATATTTTTATGTAAATTATCTAAATTTATTACTATTCGTTAACTTGATATTTTCTGAAACGATGTCACCCTAACGACAATATCATACATCAACATCAATCTCGCTTCGGAGTAATGTAAATTTTACTTTACCTGATGTGATCGAGCATGTCGCATTGCCAAATCTAACCTGTGTTTGTATAAGTGCATCAGTTAGACCAGCGTTTCTCAAACTTTTTTTATTCACGACCCCATTTTTCATTACGAGATTTCGTGACCCCATTTTTAATTTATGAGATTTTTTGCGACCCCAGGTATTAAATACAAAACATACAAGTACATAAATCATTTACACACTTATTAAGATGAACAATAACGTACAAGTATATAAGTCATTTACACACTTATTAAGATGAACACAACCATACAAGTACATAAATCATTTACACACTTATTAAGATGAACACAATCAAACAACTACACTGAAAATTCATAAACAAGTACATAAATCATTTACACACTTATTAAGATGAACACAATCAGCAAAAGTATATAAGTCATTTACACACTTATTAAGATGAACACAATCAACCAATCACTACATCATTTATACACTTATTAAGATGAACACAATCAGCCAATTACTTTCGCGACCCCAGGTATTAAATATGAAATAAAACGTACAAGTATATTTACACACTTATTAAGATGAACACAATCAACCAACTACACTGAAAATTTATAACACACTTATTAAGATGAACACAATCAACCAACCACACCAAAAATTCAAATGTTGTCACACGTTAAATATTGGGTGTTTGTGAAATTACATATAAACTGAAATTCGAGCGTTTGAATTTAATTTTTGCGACCCCAGAATTTTGCTTCGTGACCCCTTTTAGGGTCGCGACCCACAGTTTGAGAAATGCTGAGTTAGACAATGCTGCTCTGCCTGATTCGCTGTTGTGCTGGATCACTTTAGTTGAATTTTTTTTTTTAAACAAAGGGATAGTGACTTACCAGAGGCTTAGCCAAGGAAAAGGGGAAGAGGAAGTAATAAGAGTATAGAATAGCTAGAATAAAGTAAGAGGTTTCTACCATAAGATTGTGTGGTAGATCACAAGGGAAATGAAGGAAGTGATCAACCAACACCAACTTTATTTAAATAATCGATTATATATTTAAAAATGAAAATACAAAGTTATAAAAGTCAATATATACATTATATACAAGGTGTTGTCATGCTGATTGGTCCAGTTGTCTCAGAATTACAGATCTTAATTTAAAAACAATAAAATAGAAGGTCAATTTACAGTATTTACAAAGTGGATACTTGCTGGATGTTTCAGTTGAATTTAACAAATATAGTTATGGAAATATTTAACAATATGGGTTCTTAACATATAATACAATACATTCAAAAGGGATACATTGAGTACAGATGGTTACGTGCTGTCAGTGCAGTTGAGGTAGGTAAGATATGTGGAAACAATTAAAACAGTTTTTCCTAAATGCTGAAGCACTAATGTCAGTTGTTGAACTATAGGATCATACGGGAACTGCAATTTGTTTTGCAGACACTTTTACGGCACCACAGCAGACTGTTGAATGGGTTGAATTACAGAATGTCCAATTTCATTGAGTGAAGTCCCATGGGTGAACAAGATTATTGTCAAGAATTTCTGTGTCGCGGCACATCAGGTAGTGTGGCGTCGTCTATTTGATGCACTTATACAAACACAGGTTGAAGTTGTCAGTGCAATGCACTTGATTGCTTTGGGTAACATAAAGTTTTACTTTTTAAATTATATATTGGTGTTTGTATTATATAATTTATTTTATATGATATATTTAAAGTTTCAATAAAATATTTATTTTGGCAAATGGCATTAAAATGTCGGTAACTAAAAGTCAAAGTTTGCGTAATTTATCGGTTTCAGATTTTTATCGAATTTTACATGCTAAAGTCTGGGGGTAGGTTTATACACGGGTTACGCATTTTTACCGATTTTTAAACTCTGAAGTCGGGGGGATTGGCTTATATTCGAGTATATACGGTATTTATTTCTTTTACATTCCTTTCCAATCAGGGAGATCACTAAGGGGCAGAGTCAGTTCCAACCACGGGCTGCACCTACACCCGTGGAGGGGACTGGACAGTGAAGGATGGGGATTGCCGGGCTGGGCCAAGCACCCTGAAAAAACTTTTCAGAAGATACCAGACCTGGATCCTCCTGTGTTGCACACCAACAGCGTTACCACTCAGCTATCCAGCTGCACTTTGATATTGTTAGATCATCAAACTTCTGTCATGTTTCTCAGCACTCTCAGAAAACTGCTCTCAAAATACAAACCAAATTGGAATTTCGAGAGCTTATCTCTGAGAGAGTAATAAAACTATCCACGTGGGAATAATACTTCGAGTTTTGTTCCCACGAGAGCTGCTAGTAGGAGTGCTCTGAGTTACTCATGGGGTTGTGTCCATTTGTGAAATTCCCTCTTGAGAATCTGATTTCTCACATTTGATAAGTCATATATACTTTGATTATATAAGCATCAATAATGTAACCATTATGATCAGTGTTTTACTTGGCAGGCGATTCATATGGCAGCCTAGAGTACCTCTTCTGTATACCAGTATATATTATAGGTAGAATAATCAAAGTATGTCCAGCTATTTACAGAAGTCTGTATGAAATATGTTTTAAGTTAAAATAATATCTTTAATAAAAGTTATAAAGAATATAAATCAAAGATGCGAAAAATTTGCAGATCCTGATCAATATTTCAAAAATTAACTTTTTTCATAGATAACTATAGAATACAAACAAGTTATTAAAAAATTATTTAATATAAATGCAACATATTAACATTTTATTGCATTTTTTTAATAAAATATTGTATGAAAAAGGTTCAATGTTCCCCGTCGCAGTTTGCAAAATATAAGTTGATTCTTGTATGTTACTTATATTAATATAAAAACATTAATAATCAACTGATCAACGGAAACCTCTGTTCTGATGAATTTAATTTATTTCATATTGTTCAATAGTGCCTTGATATTGTTAGGAGACCAAATATTTGTCATGTTGCTCAGCATTCTCAGAAAACTGCTCTCAAAATACAAACACTGAAATTTTGCAAGCTTATCTTCGAGAGTATAATAAAACTGTCCATCTGTGATAAGTTCGCTCACCAAGAGCTGTAAGCTACTCTTTGGTGTGTCCAACTTACAAAATTTTCTCTTGAGAGTTTCTTGTGACAGTTTTTCTCTCAGATGGAGACACATCCTTTGGCAGGGCTGTGGAGTCCGACAAAAATTCTCTGACTCCTTTATAAAAGCTTAATATGCATTAATAATGGTAAACATATTAAAATACCATAAACTATATCAATACTACACGAATTATCAAGCTAATTTTTAGATCAAGGCTTTTTTCAGCTGGCACAAGCCAATCTTCAGATTGATTAATATAAATGTAAAACAATACTCATACACAAATGTTTATCATTTTCTATTAAAATATCAAAATTTATCAATTATATATGTAATTACTATATTTATTTATGAAATTTTCTCTCAAATAATTTTCAAGATTCAGAAAAGAGATTGAAGTTTTTTTTATAAATTTTATTCTCATGAAACAATGCTGCTGTTTTAAAGTGTGAACAATTTGGAGTACCAACTGATCTGAATGTTTTGAAGTGGTGCTCTCGACATTGCTTTGCTCCCTAATTGGCCCTTCATAAGAATTAATTTGACACACCTGCTTTAGAGGGTTATCTTCTGGCACCATATCCACAAGAAAAATAAAATAGTATTATTTTATTAAATTTATTGACATTTGCAGATTAATGAGATATGCATTGAAAATATTTTTCACACACACACACACACTGAAAATTGTTATTGATAGCCAGCCATAAATGTGGATTTTCACTATTACCAAAAATTCATTATGCAAGTTAAGACCACATTCATTTCATTTGAATTATTTATCTGTTACCAGTTCATTGATAATGGAAAAGTGGAATAATTGTTGCCTGTTGTATTACATTTTATGAATGATATATTTAACTCTGAAGTCCTTCAAATATAGTGCCTTTTTTTTTCCTGTACTCAAAATAGATATGCTATTTAAGCTAATGTTCCCTAACCTTTCCATGGTGCACACAAATATTTGTGTGGCACACTGGGATAAGATGGAGGGGATTTAGGGGCATTTATATGAGGTTTGATAAAAACAAAATATATGGTATTAAATAAGATTAAATATTAAATTTGAATAAAACTTCCAAATAAAAAATTTCTTCATATTTTTTAAATGAGAACCTTGTGCATGCTTCCACAAATATAACTTTTGTATATGTAAAAATTTAAAAACCGGTAGCCATTCTTGTGGGTTGTAGTAAGTTAATGCAATGCAAGTTTACTGTACGGTAGTGACGTCATTAGTTGCAGTGAAGTAGCATTTTTGCCTGAATTGCCATTCTCGTTGTATGTTGCGGCTGTTTCGAGGGCTGTAACAAAAGTGACGTACAAATATAATTACCACGCCTCTAATCAGTTCCATCCACCAATAAGTATTAGTCTTAGTTTTTGTCAAGAAACAAAGATGGCTGAAAGCGAAAGCGAAAGCAAAAAGCAACGTTCCACCAATAAGTATTAGTCTTAGTTTTTGTCAAGAAACAAAGATGGCTGAAAGCGAAAGCAAAAAGCAACGTTGTCCAAACTTTTCGACATACGAAATAGAAGTATTAGTTTCAGAGATAGGAAAAAACGAAGAACTGGCAACTGGAATTTTTGGATCTACTATCAAATCTCCAGCTAATCAGAGGATCGAATGGGAACGAGTAGCAAATGCGGTCAATGCAGTTGACTACAATCAATGTACAGAAAAAGAAATGTGTGATAAGTGGAGAGATTTGAAGACAAGAATTATGTCCAAAGCGTCAAAAATTAATAAAGAAATAAGAAAAACTGGTGGTGGAAGTTTAGAATGCACTTTAAACACAATAGAGCAGAAAATTTTATCAGTTATAGG
This sequence comes from Olivierus martensii, assembly GCA_000484575.1. Lineage (NCBI taxonomy): Eukaryota > Metazoa > Arthropoda > Arachnida > Scorpiones > Buthidae > Olivierus > Olivierus martensii. Next base: position 11,768 of record AYEL01070586.1, on the reverse strand, counting down.
TAGGGTTGCAGTGGAAGGATTAGAAGAAAGAATGGAGATTGGAATTTGTTCTCCAATTGTGAAACAAGTGGAATCCAGTCCAACTATTTCTCAGTCGTAAGTAGTAAAGTTTTTGATCTATAGAATTTTTTTTAAATTTTATAACAACTAAACGTCTCTCTCAAATTTTCAAATTCTCTCAAAAACGTTCTCCTTGCCGTAAATATTAAAAATTTCTTCATAGGCAAAATATTAATTTCATATTTTTAATCAATAAACTTTAAAATAAATTTTTTTCATAAATTTTTTAAGATAACTGTAAAAATAATTTCTTAAAATTTAATATACCAGTTTTTATAAAATTTTCTACAGTTTTAAAATTGCAATTTAATATACTATTATATTCATTTTGTAGCCCTATATCAAAATTTCATTTATAAATCATGATAATGTATGTCAATCTATTTCAGAGAAACTATATCTTTCACTCCAACAAATGAAGATACAATACAGTCCTCATCAGCAATAAGAAATTTTGATTTGGAATGTCCATTTGTAAGGATTTTGTAAAAAAAAGTGGGGGCAGAATTAAGTCTAAAACGCTTAAAAATTTTTAAAAGAAACTGTTTCCTGAATTTGCGTCCAAGGCAGTTTGGAACACCGCGGCAAATGGCCGAAAGATGACGTAATAGTCACGTGTTTGAGAAGGACGGAAAAGTATAACAATATTTAGTGAAAAATAATAATTTATATTTATTTAAAATTCCTGTTGTGAATTATCATTATAAAAAAGAAGAATCATCAATGTTTGTTCCAGTAAAATTTTATTGTTATTATTTTTCTACATATGTAAATTGGTTACAGTATAAATAGTGACCAGAAGACGGAGTTGGTGTGGTCTTCTCCAGCATTTCATCACGTAACGTCGCACTGCTTGGTGGTTCCTGTCCCGTCCTGTCTTCGTGGAATACTTGTTCATCCGACGTCCAACTAACATTGTCCTTGGTACTGCTAAATTCATTTCGTTGTGGATTGTCGTATTGGTGACTGTTTTAAGAAAGTTTGACGGCGACAGGAAAAAGAGAATTGTTAAGTATCATCATTTTTGAAAAGTTTTTAAAGATTAACTCTGGGAAGACCAAATGTCATTTTAAGTTTCTACTAATATATTGTAAAGTTTTAATTTATTGTTAGTTACATTTTGTTATGGAGCATTTCAGTTTTGGAATTACTCATTTTGCAGAATGGTTCGAGACTCACGATATTAACATCCATATCAAGTTAAGTGCCGAACCGAAGGCGGTAGGGGCGCGGCGTCCGATCCTGGGTCACGTTCGGTCGGAAGATCCGCCGTTCGTGACACATTAAATGCTCCTCTGAGTGATATTTCAAACACAAATGTGTTCAATAAATAGTTAGTTCATTATCTATATATTTATATAAATCAAAATTCCAAAATATCACCAATTAAATAATTTTTCTTTAATTTAATTTAGACTTATCTAGAAACAGAAGAAGAAGAGAGGGGATTTGTATTCGAAAAAATCAATATAATGAAAGATTGGGAGATATAGTAGAAAAACAAAAGTCAACTATTTTTCTCTTAGAATGGATTGCCTCTTCATTAGAAGATTACCAATTAAATAATTTTTCTTTAATTTAGACTTACCTAGAAACAGAAGAAGAGAGGGGATTTGTATTCGAAAAAATCAGTATACTGAAAGATTGAGAGATATAGTAGAAAAACAAAGTCAACTATTTCTCTCTTAGAATGGATTTCCTCTTCATTAGAAGAAAAAATCAAATTACAGAAAACATTTCAAGAATAAATGTTATCATTAAAAAAGAGGCAGTTAGAAATAGAACAGAGAAAATTACAAATTAAAGAAAGAAAATATAATAATTAACATCATAATTGCTATATTTTATCAGTGTCTGAGTGTTAAATTATTAAAATTATAGTTTAGTTTTGTAATCAGTATTATTATATTTTTCCCATATATTTATTTTATAATTTTTTTAAAATTAAAAATGAAATTCAACAAAAAGTTTTTATTTGTAACTCTTAATTAAATTGAGAACTATTACATAATATTAACATACAATATATCATACTATAAAAATAAATTTTATTGGTTTTAGTGAAATAACTAGTCCCACTTTTTATTAAAGTTTCCCATTTGATTGTATTTAATTACACAAATTTATTAGTTCTTGTCTGAGTATATTTGCTTCCCTTGTTGTTGTTAATTCCTGCAATAAATCATCTTGGTCCATGTCATCTGTTAAAAGATTAATAGTAGTTTGAAAAGTGTAATAAAAGAATAATGCATATAAATTTATTATAAAATTATATTATCCAATGATAAATAAAAATTATATTCTTTTCACTAAAATCTTATGCTTCAAAAAGAATAATACCAAAAATGATCTCATCATCTATAATGGATGGTATATTTTCTTTGATACATAAATTATGTAGAATTACACAGGCAACTATAATTTTACATACTTTTCCTGGAGCATACTGCAGATAAGATGATGGAATGTGCTCAATTGAAAACAACTCATGTAATGAGGAATTTTGCCAAATAAATGAGTCGTGAATACTACCTGGCCACTTGGTGCGCACATTCAGAATCAGCAGATCACTGTCACAAACCTGATAATTATATTTAATGAACAAAATGAATTAGGTCTAGTACAAGAATTACAGGAATTAAATAAAAAAACAATGGAAATAGTTTGATTAATTGTTTTTTACTAGATTTTAATTTGGTGAAAATATTGAGAAAATTTTCATAATATATTTAAAAGAAAATCGTGTTTCTTTGCCTTATTTAGTGATTAATTCAATCATATCGAGTAATTTTCTCAATTAATAAATTATAAATATGTAAAATATGGAAGAAAAAAATTATTTTTATGACGTGTACTGAAATATTTATCAGAAAATATTTCTCGTTTGTTAGACTATTTTCCGAAAGAATGACGCTTGTCACATTCTATGAGATGCCTGTTTCTATCTCCTCATAACCTTTTGAACTATCTAGTAGATTTTCTATAAATTTTTATGTTTATCCTTTAATGGGAAACTTCGACGATGCAATTTTTACCTCTTCGCATTTTAAAAATGGTAGTATTTAAACAGTTTTTCTTAATATCGTTTTGTACTAATTGATGAATTTTTATGATGTACTGCACGAAAATTATATCATTGAAGATGAGTTTGATATGGCTTCAAATAATCCTATAAAATATTTTTAATATAGCAGTTTTTGTCACTAATTTCCGTAGTAAAAGTTTATCTAAATATATTTTAGTTTTTGTATCAGAAAAAAAAAAAATTGCTTGGTATGATGCACATAAAGCAAAAATTTGGCATATATCTTACATAAGATACATGTCGATTTTTGCTTTATGTGCGTATATTATAAACTAACAAATTCAGATTTTGATTATAATTATAAGTAGAAAATTCAAATTTTTCGACTTAATTCATTAAATTCCTAACAAATTTACAGCAGATAGATAAATCAAAATTTTATAGTTTAAAGAAAAACATTATACTCTCTTTTTATAACAAAACATGTACTTCACGTTGCTTTGATTAAATTTGAAAAAAAAAATTTAATATATCATTCTTACAATTTTAATATATTTTTATCGTTTATTTAGATCATTTGTGGTTAATTTTTTCTGATAATCAATAAGCATAAAATGATTATTTTACATTTTCCAGGAATGTTTTCGAAACACCAAAGTTATAAAGGATGAAGAAAAATGTCATCGTAAAAATTTGTGTACTGATAGGGGGCCTCGAAACAAGACGAAAATGTCTAATGAACATATACCCTAAAGGGCATCGTTTTCGAGTTTTAACCCTTTAAAGCTAGCCAATTACCATCTAATACACAAAGCGTCACGACGCGTCGCATTGCCACGACATGACGCTTACCGACAGGTTGCTCGCCTTCTTACTATCCGGTAGTAAGTAGGAAATTTCATAGTCAACAATACTACCATCGCGTTGCTCGTCTTTTTACTACCGAGCGACAATACTACCGTCGCGTTGCTCGTCTTCTTACTACCAGGTAATAAGTAGGAGAGCGACACAATGCAATGCGACGCGTCGCGACGCTTTGTGTACTGGATGGTGATTGGCTAGTTTTAAAGGATTATAATTCGAAAATGGTGCCATTTAGACCATATATTCATTAGACATTTTCAACTTGTTTCATGGTCCCCTATCAGTACACAAAATTTTACGACGACAAAGTTTTTCTTCACCCTATATACAATAGATTTTCTTTCAAATTTCATTATTGATGCTAAGTAATCAATATATGAAGAATTTGATTTATCTCAACAATTAACCTAATGGACAAAGTTTTATTTTTGTATATAAGAACAAAATGTAAATAAAAATTATTTGTTAAATTATTACAAAATTATTTTTGAAAATATTACAAAATTTCATCACTGATGTTTTTATTTATTGTTCTGATATTTTTAATTAATCGCGAACTCCATAATTTCGATTGTAATCAATTTTTTTTTTCTTTTTATCAAAATATTTTTTTATTTAACTATTTTTATCATTTACATAGATTATTAAAATTTGTCGGATTGCTGTCTTAAATCTAAAATTTAGTTATTATTGTTTATCAATTTTTACTTTTAATTAAAACCTTCAAAATTCTTATCATTTTAGAAAATACAGAGGAATTTTTGAATACTATGACTAATTATTTAAAATAACATGGAAATAAATCAACATTAACAAAAAGATCGAAGACATTTTTAAATAAAAATTAAGCTTCCATTACTTTGAATGATTGGATATCCAAATAAATTAATAACGATGTAGATTAAGTAAAGATATTTACCTCCATAGATTCTCTGATATTTTCTAATCAGCACAAAAAATAATAATAATAATAAATTTTTTTTTTCCAGTTATATATCTCATTTCTAATTGAAATTCCACAAAATTTTTTATAGTGACTATTTTTATAATCAGTATATTATCTTCTAAAAAACATGATATTAAAATAGAATTTAATATTCAAAATCAAATAAATTAAATCCTATTATATATATTTATTTAAATCTTATATTAAAAAATATCTATCTTTGGAGAGAATAACATCATTGCTATTTATATCTCTAACATTTATAACATTAAAACTTACAAGTCATATTTTGAAATCTGCCAAAGATATAATAAGGCCATGAATCAGAAAATAATTTGTTCATCTAAAATATATCTTTATTTTAAAGCCAGTGACAAATGATGTTTGACTGAGACACAAACATTAAGAGAAGAAAAGTTCGGAAAATTTTAAGAAATATATTCTGACGTGATATAAATATAAAAAAAAAAAATAAAATCTAAAATTTATACTCTATGGCCACAGTGGCCAAACAGCGGATCGTCAGCCATATGCATCTCTTTGTTACTTCAGTGTGGCTCCATATCATGAAAGTCAGTAGTTAATATGAGTAAATATCTATTTAATTTAAAAATAATAATGATATATTTGTAATTTTTTCATTTATTGCAAAAATTAGTATGTATCTTTACGAAATAAATACATGTGAAATATATAATAAAAAATTTTTGAAACCATTGTTAAGATTACTCGAAAAAAACTGATGCGGATCTCATTGATCTAGAAAGAAACTAATTGCGGCTCTCAAGTATATGAGATTTTCTTATATGGCTCGTAGTGACATGAAGTTTGGTCACCGTGGTGACCAAACTTCATGTCACTACGAGTCACACTGCTCTATGATAACAAATAATAAATATATTTTTTCTTTCAAATAGAAGTTTTTTGATAAATAGAATATTATTCATACTAACTTTTTATCAATTTAATTAATGAATTAATTAACTTTCCTAGTTTCATTTTATAAATATGCTGCGACTTGTAAAATTCTACATTTACAACATTATAAAAATGTCATTTTTGCAATATTTATTTTGTAAAAACCAAAAAATACAAATTGCAAATATTAAAGTTTTTATTTTATGATAAGAATTTAATAATTTTCCTTAATATTAAATTTATTACAATTAAGTTGTAATAAGAAAATTATTACAAATAAGATAATTGATAATTGTAATGCCAATTATTACAATTAAGTAATAAAAATTAATTGTAATAAAAATAAAAAAATTAAATCGCAATTACGATGATTTAATTTCTGAAAAGAATTAAATAAAAAAGTTCCAGCAAATAAACATATTTCTGAACTTTTAAAATCCTTCCAAATTATTGTTGTAAATCATAAACATCCTTTATGCATTTTCTACTTAAATTTGATAAAAAATAATAATATTCTGTATTCAATTATTAACGTTTTAAAGAAAGAAAAAGTTTTTTTAATAATGTAGACATTAATAAATATAATTAAATTAATTATATTGTGAATATATATGTAATATTATTAAATACAAACCTATTCAGCAATTAAGTAAATATTGAAGAAAATTTTGTCCTTTCGAAATGGATTAAATTACAAATAGTGTAACCTATACTAAACTGCAAGTGACACGTGTCTATCTCATCTTGCTCCATCGAGAATAGATGTTAAGAGTAGATATCAATAATTCGCTTCAAAGCGAATCTATTTCCATCTTTATCAAATTAAAACTCGAACATTTTGAGTATAATATTTATAATATTTTTTTATTACAAATGCATATGTGATGTATTAATATTAATAAAAGGAAAGCTACTATGAATTGGCTACACATATTACGTTTACAAAAAGTAAGAATGGGTTTATGACTCATCCTTATAAAACACTGAATATTGAAACGAAAAATTAATCCGACAGTATAAATAATAGTTTTATTTGATATTGATTTATGTAATTTCTGTTTAATTAGAAAATTTATGACACAATATTGTGATAATTTGTGAACTTTATGGATAATATATACATGTATAATAGGTATATAGGTATCCCAGACCACCCATACACCTATTTGGATTGTTCGGATGGCCGCGTAGTAACGCGTCAGCGCGGCACGCCGGCGCGCCGATGCGTTACTATGCTTCCCGCTGCTACTTTTCATAAAATGAAACATAGCGCTGAAACGTAGCGTCATAGCGCTATAACGTAGCACTGACTCCGCAAAAGTAGCAGCGGGTCAGCGCTATGTTTCAGCGCGGCGCGCCGATGCGTTGCTATGCGAACCCGCTGCTACTTTTCATAAAATGAAACATAACGCTGTAACGTAGCACTGATTTATGAATTTTACGTATGAAAAGTAACAGGAGTTTACTTTTCATAAAATAAAAATAGCAGCGGATCAGCGCTACGTTTCAGCGCGGCGCGCCGATGCGTTACTATGCGAACCCGCTGCTACTTTTCATAAAATGAAACATAACGCTGTAACGTAGCACTGATTTATGAATTTTACGTATGAAAAGTAACAGGAGTTTACTTTTCATAAAATAAAAATAGCAGCGGATCAGCGCTACGTTTCAGCGCGGCGCGCCGATGCGTTACTATGCGAACCCGCTGCTACTTTTCATAAAATGAAACATAACGCTGTAACGTAGCACTGATTTATGAATTTTACGTATGAAAAGTAACAGGAGTTTACTTTTCATAAAATAAAAATAGCAGCGGATCAGCGCTACGTTTCAGCGCGGCGCGCCGATGCGTTACTATGCGAACCCGCTGCTACTTTTCATAAAATGAAACATAACGCTGTAACGTAGCACTGATTTATGAATTTCACGTATGAAAAGTAACAGGAGTTTACTTTTCATAAAATAAAAAATAGCAGCGGGTCAGCGCTACGTTTCAGCGCGGCGCGCCGATGCGTTACTATGCGAACCCGCTGCTACTTTTCATAAAATGAAACGCGGCGCGTCGATGCGTTACTATGCGAACCCGCTGCTACTATTCATGAAATGTGGACCCGGGTTCGCCGTTATTATGTTATTCAAATGCATATTAAAATATATTTTAATTTTTCTTTGTATATTTTATTGTGCTTTATGTTCATAATGAAGCGAATACAAATTATTGCATAATGTATTAAAAAATATATTTAGTAGTAAATAGCTAAATAAATAATATTTTGAGCCGATTTAAAGTCTAAAAAAATCAAACCAAACAAAAATAATTGCACTAGTTTATACCTCGTTAATCCCTTTTACACTTTTAATATTTTTGTTTGCACCTCTACGTTTTAAGCCTCAGCATCATAAGTATGTGCATAAATAGCTATATCGAAATATAGCATTTAATATCAATCAATTTATTATAAATAAAAATTCGAACCCGCTGCTACTTTTCATAAAATGAAACGCGGCGCGCCGATGCGTTACTATGCAAACCCGCTGCTATTTTTCATAAAATGAAACATAACGCTGTAACGTAGCACTGATTTATGAATTTCACGTATGAAAAGTAACAGGAGTTTACTTTTCATAAAATAAAAAATAGCAGCGGGTCAGCGCTACGTTTCAGCGCGGCGCGCCGATGCGTTACTATGCGAACCCGCTGCTACTTTTCATGAAATGTGGACCCGGGTTCGCCGTTATTATGTTATTCAAATGCATATTAAAATATATTTTAATTTTTCTTTGTATATTTTATTGTGCTTTATGTTCATAATGAAGCGAATACAAATTATTGCATAATGTATTAAAAAATATATTTAGTAGTAAATAGCTAAATAAATAATATTTTGAGCCGATTTAAAGTCTAAAAAAATCAAACCAAACAAAAATAATTGCACTAGTTTATACCTCGTTAATCCCTTTTACACTTTTAATATTTTTGTTTGCACCTCTACGTTTTAAGCCTCAGCATCATAAGTATGTGCATAAATAGCTATATCGAAATATAGCATTTAATATCAATCAATTTATTATAAATAAAAATTTTTATTTATATATTTATAATATATCAATCTATATTTGTTTAACTATATTATTTAACATAATTCAAAATGAAAATAATTCTATAAACATGTTCCAATAATTTGATTATTTATAATGCTTTTTTAATTATATAATCAGCATAATAATTTTTTTTTTTAGCTTTACTTCTTTTTATAATAAGCCAAACTTTTCACGGTTTGACAAATACTACGCTATAAAAACCGAAAAAAAAAATTTTTTTATTGTTTATTATAAAATTAATCGTTGCTTTAATACTTTTATGCACATTAAATGAATGTGCATAAATCATTTTATTTTATTCGGCTATCTTCTGTTCAATTTTATTTAATTTTTCTGTTATTTTCCTAATTTTTAAGCTAGAAATTAGTAAACATTATTAATTTTATATTGAGATAAAAAATAAAATAAAGTTTTGATAGATGCCATTAACAATGAAAAAAAAAAAAAAACAGAAAAAATCTAAATGAAGAAGAATTCAACAATATTAAACACTTCTATTCATTTGATCCTAAAATGGCTGCACCTTCAGTGTGGCTTCACTGCAGTTAAATGATTATTTGCATGATAGCTACCCAGAGATGTACATTTTTTTCCTTGGAAAAAATACAGAACTTATAAAATATGATGCACATGTAAATATTTTGAATGAATTTAAAGTAAACTGACATTTTTTATTTAAAATTTAAAATGAATTAACTTTAAAATTTTACTAAAAAAATCTCTTAAAGTTTACATCAAATCAATTTATTTTATATTAATAATTTATTTCTATGGCAAAAATTCTACTATAGTATTAAATTGTATATTCTAAATCTTAATAACTGTATTCTTTTTTAAAACAATCTACAGTCTACAAATTTTGAATAGAGATATCATCATATCTATTTGATAATTTTATAATAAGTTAAGTTGTTATAAAATTTATTGGTTTATAAATCTTATATAGATCATCACTTTTAGCGAGCAAGAGCAAAGAAAAATCCTGAATTCTATTTGTTATTATTATTCAAACGGTTTAAAAATTGGTATAAATTTTATACCAATTTTTTAAACTATTATTATGAATATTCAAATAATATGATAAATAATTTTTATTTTAATTATAAATTAAAATTTGAGTAAAGAATTAATTTTTAGTTTTGAAAAAATAATACCAAATCATTTTATTTAATTTTAATACTAATGTAATAAATTTAACTATTAATAAATGAACAATTCAAACAATTCTAACTTGATATACAGGGTGATGAAAAACTTCGTCGAAAAAATTTTGTGTACTGATAGGGGGACTCGAAATAAGTCGATGTCTAATCAACATATGGTCTAAATGGCAGCGTTTTTGAGTTATAACTCTTTAAAGCTAGCCAATCACCATCGACTATACAAAGCGTCACAATGCGTCGCGTTGCCAAGATGCATAGCATTGCGTCGCTCTCCTATTTACTACCGTGTAATAAGAAGGCGAGCGACGCTTCTTGGCAACGCGACGCGTCGTGACGCTTTGTAAACTTGATGATGATTCGCTAACTTTAAAGAGTCATAACTCAAAAACGGTGCGATTTTTGATATTTTCGATTTGTTTCGATGCCCTCTATCAGTACACATAATTTTACGATGACGTTTTTCTTCACCCTGTATAATATTGTCTAACCATATTAATTTTAAAAAATAATTAAAATTCGGACTAATAATCGTTATTTTTAAAAATTAATTTATGGCAACTTGAAATTTTTTGTATAAAATATTTATAAAGTTTCGTTGACGGTATCTAAAGTTATATTATTCAGTATTTAGTAAGCGGTTCTGGAACAATGATTGATATATGGCTGATTTCCGCACTTAATTATATAAACAGACCATATTCAGAATTTAAGACCATAAGATTCCGTTAATACATCTAAAGTGAAGTAATATATAGTATAAACCAACCAAACGTAACAAGAATAATAGGCATAAACAGAGAATAATACAAACAATATAATAATTCAGTGTAAAAGATTGATTAAACTATTCGAGAAAACATTTTCAATAAAGATTATGATATCTAATTCATCACGAATATACAGTAATTAAAATTTAAAATATGTTAAAAAATTATATATAAATATTATATTAAATAGTATCTACTTATGTATTTATCTAGGGAGAGAAGCGAAGAAATAAGCGATGAAACAACTTTTCGTGTTTGTTTACATTTATTATTTTCTATATACGTGTAAAGTGTTTATTGGTACAAAAGTATGTCATTTATTAAAGTGGTAGTCAAGATGAAATTCTGAGAATTACGGTCATAAAGAAAAATTGTTTAATCTTTGACATTTCCTTCTTTCTTGGTTTAATGCCGCCTTTCATCTTTGTCAGACAAAGATCTCCATTCTAGAATCCAGAGCATCCGTAGTGAAGTAGGCTGGTAGATGAAGAAGGGGATGTAGAAGAGAATCTGAAACCTTTAGAAATTCTACAGATAAGAGATCGCCTGATGCAAAACCATACCATCCATCCAATTAGTCAACTTTATGATAAATTAATTTATAAAATTTATCTGCTTGTAAATCCTATACAGATCATCAATTTTAGACAAAAAGAGCAGACAAAAATCCCGAATTTGTTGTTAATATTCAAATTATTTTTTTATATACTTCCCAAATTAATTAAAATGATTAATTACAATAATTACGATTTTTTTTAATTTAAGTTAATAAAATTATTAACTGAATTTACGTTTGAAAAAAATTTCTATCTTTAATAACGTTTTTAATTTATAATAAATTATGAAGATTTAAAAATTTAACAGTTTTGAACCATTAAATAAAATCTATCATTTATATAATTTATAAACTTTATTTACTAATG
>AYEL01070585.1:0-37626 GCA_000484575.1 Olivierus martensii | reverse complement strand
AATTACTAGTATTATTATTATTATTTTAATTATTAGAAGAGTTAATCTATTTCAATTATAGTTTTAAATTTATTAAATAAAAATAATTAAGTAAATTCTTTAATAAACAATTGGGCATTTATTGGAATTGCGCGCATGAACGATTATAAGATTAAGCAAGATAATTGTTCTCCTTTCTAATCACAGTTCAAGAATTAAAATGATGAACTTACATTGGCAGGGATCTGATATCTTCATTGTAAATTGAACTATTGTCTTTCCAAGGATAAACCTGGATTAGAGAAGAATTAAAATAGCTCTGCAGGAAATGAATACATTTGGGAGGAACATTAAATAATTTTCTAAATTATATATAATATTCGATATTTCGAAATTCATCCTACTTTTTTTCTATGGGAAATTTTTTCTAATTTTGGTAAATATGTTTGGAATATAATTTATGTATTTATTTTATAGATTTTAATTTAATTTCTGTTAAATAAGTTTCTTGTATTTTCTAATATATTTTTTTTTTTTTCAAAAATAAATCCAATATGAAGTGACTAGAGACAATTTTCGAGTGTAGCATTATACTCTATAATACTACACTCGAAAATTGTCTCTAGTTACTTCGTATTGGATACTCTATAAAATACATAAAACACTATGTTCTATACTATACATAAAACTCAGAATATCAATATATTCTATAATATATATAACTCAATAATATACTCTATAGTACATATAACGCAATAATATACTCTTTAAGCAGTGGTTCTCAATGTATGATAGCAATATGGGAGACCTGACTAGTGGTACGTGTATTAATTTTATTTTCTATTTGTATCCTCCTCAATCCTGAGAAAAGTTTTGTAATGCATACTACAAATTTTTACTGTTACTCATCTTGTTAGAGTTCTAAAAGCGCAAAAAAAAAGTCTTTTTTTCTTTCAATTTCTACTTTTTGTTGTTGTTGCACAACAAAACAACAAAAAATTAAAAATATTTATCATAATAAGCACAAAAAATTAAAATATACATGATACCTATAGGGAACTCCAGGACTGAAGAGGGTATACGATGCATATATGGTTGGTGGTACGGAAATTTTTGGATTTTGAGTTTGGTGGTACGCATTTATGAAAATGTTGAGAACCACTGCTTTATAATACTCTTAAATACACATAAATCAATAATATACTCTATAATAATCATAAAACTTATAGTAAGAATAATGATGACATATCTAATCACTGTATATATTCTCTATACTCTATAATACAGTATACATAATATATACATAAAACTACAATTAATCTATAATATATATAAAGCAGGAGATGTATCTAATCAGTGTATAATATTGTTTACAATTCCAATAAAAAAAAACCAAAATTAGATATATTATGCATTTAAAAAGCAAAAACTCTTGCTAAATGCTTTAATTTTGTGGCAGAAAATTATTCTGTAATATTAAGACATCACGTTAACATAATTTTAAATTAAATAATCAACATTTTTAAACATTAATTATATATATGTAAACTGTATTATTCAATCGCGAAACAAAATTTCACAAGAACAAAAATTATTTACAAGTAATTTACTGGAAGTTTAATAAAAATATTACAAAAATCTCTTAACACGTTCAATTCCTTTGAGTACTAATAAAAAAAAAGAAAGTATTATAGAATTCAAGTTTAATCATCGAAAAAGAAATAGCTAATTTTATAAATTACTTTAAAACTAGAACTAATTAACGGCATAATTTTTATGCCACTAATTACTTTTGTTTCTTCTAGCTAGATGATAAAAAAAAAAATTAAGTGCACGTAGTACCAATGGAAGGTGATACATGAAACTCGATGTAATCTAATTCTTTTCTCATATCTTCTTTGCTACAGTATAACATGTTCTAAATAGACTCCAGAACGCCGCTTTCTTATAGCTAATCTGATCATTTGACCACCTAGGAATGAGGACTGCCTGATGGATCGGCTTCCTGTAGACTTTTGTTATGATTTTTCGTCCTTCGATCTGCAACTGAAGGTCTAAATAATGTTAACGTTAAAAGAGAACTTCCACTTAGATGAATTATCTTACAGTTCAAGCTAGCACTAATCAAAAGTTGAAAAACATACAAACTTAGAAGCGTTTTCGACTTTATTCTGAATAAAGTCGAAAGCACTTCTAAGTTTGTATGTTTTTCCACTTTTGATTAGTGCTAGCTTGAACTGTAAGATAGTCTAAATAATGTATTAGTAAGAGCCATGGCAGATTGTGTGGGCTATCTCCCTTAACAGATTAGGATCCGATTGGTCTTGTGGGAGGTGCTCTAGCATGAATCTATAAAAATATAAACACACCGGTTTAGTCTCCAATGAAAGGTACAATGCTTCAAAATCGTAAGAAGCTAAAATGTCTCCGGTATCTATTTGTACTCCTTTTAACCTTCTCAAGAATGTGAATGTATCAGAAGTCGTGTTCTCTGTATTTTCTAGAATGCTATTATGGTCTTACTTTACATTCAGAGAAAAAACGTATAGACAAGTTAAAGGCGTACCTATAGAGAGTCCTATAGCAGGCACTCTAGCTGAAATTATACTAAGAATTGCGGAAGACCAAATACTCCCACATTTCCAACCTCAGATAAAATTGTATAATAGATATGTAGACGATGTTTTGGTGCTTTGGAAAGATGAGTCTAGAATTGATGTTTTTATAGATGAGTTCACCCTAGGGCAATTTGGTTTAAAGTTAAACAAGGACCAGGTAAGTAGCTCGCTAATACATTATTTAGACCTTCAGTTGCAGATCGAAGGACGAAAAATCATAACGAAAGTCTATAGAAAGCCGACCCATCAGGCAGTCCTCATTCCTAAGTGGTCAAATGATCCAATTAGCTATAAGAAAGCGGCATTCTGGAGTCTATTTAGAACATGTTATACTGTAGCAAAGAAGATATGAGAAAAGAATTAGATTACATAAAGAGTATAGGAAGGCAGCACGGATATATGAGATCATTCCTGTCACAGATACTAAGGCAAGTAAAAAGGAAACTTTCACCGACACTAATACAACGAGATTGGAGAGGAATAACCAAGGTGAGAATGGGGCCTTTGCCCCTCATGGGATCCTCACCAATGAACTCAGGAGCCCTTAATTAGGGGATAACAAAAATCTAACCTTAGATAAGACATTAGATTTAGGTGATTCTTATTCTTTTATAAAAGTGTAGACGGGAGAGTTAACATGTCCTCATCCTGATATTGTAACTGCCATTTGTTATAACTATGTTATAGTTACAAAATTATTGACTGAAAATTATGAAAGCAAATTTTTAAAGTTAAAAAACCAGAGATTATTTGTTGTAAATTTAACTTTTCAAACATTAATAGAAAAAGAATGTATTTCTTATGATGAATGTGAAGAAGGACATACTATAGAATTTATTTTAAAACATGTATTACAATCAGCTACAAATACCCTGTTAAAAAACTATTGTTGTGAAAAAATGATGTTCCTAGAGTTGAAAATAGAAAGAGGAAACTGCGAACATTGGAAAAAGTGTGAGTTTTGTATCTTTAATTTACTATATATTGTACATATTTTAATGACTGAAAAATTTTATAAAGAAAATAAAGTTTATACATTGTGTTGCTTCTTAATTTTCATAACAACCAAGCATATAACATAGTAAAATTAAGACACTACTTTCCTTAAAATTTTTAAAATAAAGTTTTGGTAATTTTTATTAACTAAATTTCTACAAAAGTTTAAATATACTGAAAAAATATATTATTTTTTTTATTCGAATGATACAGCTTAAATGAAAACGATTAAAATTTACTGTATAAAACGCATTCATACTTAGGTCTTCTTGTGATGACGTCACGATTCTGTGAAAAGGCCTTCTCTATCTAGGTGGTGTTGACTGAACCCTCGGGCCGGGGAACAGACAAAGTCAGAAATTGAAGTCAATAAGAAGTATATAAACATAAATAGGAAGTAAATTATAATAATTTAAAACAAAATTTATAATGAGATTGGGATTTAGTTTTCTAAAAGGCGCTATTAAAGATTCCAAGCGAGAGAAAATAGTAATGGCGGCTATTCCGGTTCCGGGAGTTTGCACATGCACAGAGACATGGACTTCACACGCTTATTCCTTTATTATGATATGATGATTGTTTTTCCTAGATGGCAGAAAATACTCGAGATAAGAGGATAAACTCATCTACGTTGTACTTTTCCACCAATGGATGGCGCCACTTTCTGATTATTGGTCATTAAGCGACAAGACGAATATAGCTGCACTATCACTAAAAACCATCTACACCAAGGGTGTCAAACTCGCGGCCCACAATGACTATATTTGCGGCCCAGCCAACAAAACGTACACAATAATAATAATGACCATATTTTGTTCAATGTTTGCACGTATGTAGTGAAACTATGCGCAGGCGTACCATTCACTCTCCCCATTAATATTAGCAGCTTATATTTTAGATCCAATATTATTATCAGACCCAGAATTAACGACGCTCACCTTGGATCAATTTTGAAAGTAATCATTGCGAGCAATATTTCTCCTGAAGTAGGAAAGATAATAGCGGAGAAGAGATGCCAAGTGTCAGGAAGAAAACATTAAATTGTCCTTGTCCTTTTTTATTTCTGTACTTTTTGAAATAAATTTATGTTTCTATGAATATTGAAGTTTCTTTTGCGGCCCACCTAAACTCAACCTTTTTTATTTTGGCCCATGTTAGCCTTTGAGTTTGACACCCTTGATCTACACCAACGAAAGGGTCGGCCGCACTTTATAAGAGGGGAATCGACTGGCTTCCTGAATAAATTTTCCAAGGGATGGAACCTGGTTCCTCTGGACGGAAAACCAGTGTTGCACGCGGCCATTCCGGCTAGCCTATTCAGTATACTGTAACTAACCTTTTCATTGATGGCATTTTGTTAACAGTCTCAATTATTACAGTTAAAATGTCTGGGACAAAAATTTAATCATGTGGGTTTGCTATTGCCAAATATTTATTAATCTATGAGTTTTCATTAAACTTTTAATCAAGTTGTTTAATTTCCAATTCTACAGTCGAATGTTTTAAATATTTATAATGAAACTAATTGAAAAGTAATATGTTAGAGAAAGCCCGAAAATATTAATTTTTTAATTAACTCCGTTCATAACTATCAATTAAATTTGGGAAGTAGATATATATATATATATATACCCATTTCGGATGGAAAAAAATACAATTTTTATTAAAAATTTAGAACTACGATTGTCTCCAATGAAAACTTTATGGAAATTAATTTTTCAAATAATGTCACATGTTTTTGTAATGGGTCGTTAATGAGAAGATTCTATCGCTAAGTGAATTGAATGAAGCATGATTCATTTGGTGAAAAAAAATCAATCACTTTTTGATCCACTTAAACTTCTATTATAACTAATGACTTAATTGTGTGTATATATCAATATATATATACAGGGTATCCGAAAAGTCTGGAAACAGTAAATCCTATAGGATTCTCTCTGTTCATTGCAAGAACCGGATTACCTTTATTGTTATTTGGATTAACTGGTCGAATAACTCAAGAAATACAGTTTGGATTGAAAAATAAAAAATACGTGTTCAATATTTTTAAATAGCTATCCAGTGATACCAAAGTTGACCCCCCTCCCCACCCCAACGGCTTAGCTGAAAACTGAGAAGCCCCAGCAAAAATGTCGATGGGGTTCCCCTCTTTTTAATTTATCGATATAATTTATTTCAAACGCTATCTAAACTCTAACGCATAATTTGATTTACCGTACTTGTTCTATGTATAAGATTTTAAACTTGTGTCGTATAGGTGTATATAACTTACTAGTTAGTTTAACGGCGTAGCTTGCCACTTTCGAGAGCACTGCATCAGATGTACTGTAGTGCTTTAATCAAATAATCGCTGCACCCAGAAACATAAAAAATGTATGTGAAAACAATATATAAATTGTAAATTAGCGCTAAGTTTTAGAGTTTCAGCTAACGAACGCCGATGCCCTACATTAAATAAGTTTAACTGTTCTGCGTTAAAATCGAGATTATTGGGGATTGATTATTTAGGTTTTAGAAGTTTTTTCTTCAGGGTGAGTTGAGGCCCCCACGTCGCGGGGTCTGCTGACCGTCAGCTACGCCACAGTCTCACCCCAGAGGTTCGGGAAAGGGGTCAACTTTGGTATCACTGGATAGCGTTTTTAAAAATATTGAATAGGTATTTTTTATTTTTCAATCCAAATTGAATTTCTCGCGTTATTCGACTGTTTTCAGACTTTTCGGACACCTTATATATATACAGGGTGATTCATTTTTCGATTGTAATATACGAAATCCCTAGATGTTGAACTGGAAACTAAATCACATCATCTATTCCTTTGCTGATTCATTTTTCGACGCACCATTGCTACTCTTATTCATCTGTTTCATTATGCAAACAATGAAGTTTTTGACAACTTGAGGTTTGTTAATAGTGTGTAGATATTGAGTTGAGATCGGAAACTGTTCTTTAATCTTTGGTTTTTTGTCTTTTTTTAAATCATTAATATCACGTACTGTACTGTAATCAGAATTACAGAGGTGAAACTATGTCTTCAATAGACAAAAAAGTGTGGTGGGTAAAGCAACATATAGTTGGCAATAATTTTCAAGAAGTGTGCGAAAGTTTTCATGATGCGTTCCCATTCTGGGCAATACCTCATCAAACGACGATTAGCCATTGCTTTTAGAGGTTCGAGAGCACTGGTTCTGTGAATTGCTAATGCATAGGAACTCACTATGAACGTAGTGAAACGGAATCTAGTAGAAAAGCAGTAACTGAGACCACACTATCCCCATCAGCTACAAGGACGATTTTAGAGGTTCAAAAATTGAAAAAAACTTGGATTTTGCAGCTTTAGAGTGAGTTCCCTCCAAGAACTTCCATCGGATGATTATGAAAAGCGACAAATGTTGGCAGTCGATGCAATAGAATCAAAGTTTGATAAATAAAACTCTTTTTCTTTACTGCTAAGTAGTGCTGTTTTATCATTGTAATTATTTTCTTGGATGAGTAGAAATTCAACTTACATTATTTGGATGGGAAACAGTTTGCCATAGACATGGTGAAGATTACTATCCAGACTGAATGATGTCTGTAGTGAAATTCATTATCAGCCAAATAATTTGGGGATGTATTTTGTATCACAGGGTAAGTCACAGGGTATTTTGTATCACAGGGTGTAGGTACACCATATAAATAGTTCCTTAAATTCCAATGGATATCTGCCTGTTTCATAAGGCAAATTACTGCCAACCATTAGAGAGCATCTAAACCTGCCAAGTAATTGCTTTTTTCAGGATAACTTTGCTCCTTGTCATTGGGCAAAAAATATAAGTTGGCAATTCTATAGTTATTTTAGTTTCATTTCTACATTAGAGATTTGATAGTAATGTTTACATTTGTTACAAATGAAAAAAATGGTTGGAAAAATGGTCCATTATAGCCAATGGTGGGATTCAAATAATATAACAACCAGTTCACTGCCTTAATGATTGTTTTAAGTATAAAAAAGATATATCAAAAAGACAGTTTTTTATTTCATACAGTTAATACTTAAATAAGAATAATAATAGATGCATAGAAAACTAGATTATGCTATAAGAAAGAGTTTTAAAATATTGATGAAAAATATTAAATAATGCTCAACTAAAAACAATAAAACTTATTTAAGATATTTCCATATTGCTTCTTGATTTGCCTTCTTACTTGCAATTTTCTTCGTTTTTAGCGGCTGTGTGATTTATTTTTAACCATCTTTTCACTGTAGGAATAGGAACCCATTCCTTTAGAGGTAGGCCGATTAGACTAATAGTCACTGTGTTTGATATATTATATACCATTTGATATATGTTATACATTTCTTTACTGAAGTAACAAATGCAAGGTAATAAAAATAGTATTTCATCAAAGGATAATAAGTTTTATGAAATGAGTAAATAAATATTACAAGCATGGTTCCATCTAATTTTTTTCACCTATGGATGGAATGAAAATTACTATGGGCACTTAAAATACGCTGTTGCACAAATGAATGTTAAAAAAAGAGTAAGGAATGTAAATCTGTGATTTTCAACTTGGACGTTGCCCGTTTTAGAGAGAACCCTGATTACAAGTGACATTTTAACAACCGGTTTGCCAAATTCAACAAAAAATTAGGTATCAATTCTATCAAACTGGTGCAAACTAGCTGAATCCCACCACTGATAATAGCTCTTAGCTGGCTGGAAAATAGTCTGGATCTGAATCCTATTGAAAACTGTTGGCATCATATGGAATCTGCTATTGCCAGAAAGAAACTAAAGACCTTTAATGAACTTCAAGAAGCCAAAATTCATGTTTGGAATCTAAAATTATCAGTTAATTATATTCAGAACTTAATCTTATCAATGCCTCAATGGAGTGTTGTCATCAGGGCCAGAAGTGGTTCAACTAAATACCAGTTTGCACCTGGTGAACTTTTCATTTTGTTTATCATTTAAAATGATAAACTGAAATAATTGGAAGGTTTCTGATAACAATTCAGCTATAATTGTCATATTTATCAAAATTGTTGTATAAAGGTTGCTAATGTTCATTTTAGTATATTTTGAGAGCACCTGTCAGATATTAGTTAGTATTTGCCTTAACTATTAATAAATATCTTTTTTTTTTTTATATTTCTAGTTGTGATGCTAGTCATTAATATAACATGTTATTTTATAAAAAAGGTTAGAAATATGAAATTCCCAGGTGATGCCACTTTCTTTGAACTTCAGTGTATAAAAATAATATTTTCCATATTCTTAAATTCTATTAAAAATAATATTTTTTATAACATTTGTAATGATGATTATAATATTTATGATGATAAATTAAAAATTTTATTCAATAGAAAGGTTTTATCAAGGCATTGTCATCTAATCCTTGTGCTTTCACCAGAGGTTTCTGTCAAATACAGAGAGTTATGAGAAATTTATTTGTTAAAAAGCTCTACCTGTGGCCTCGATTTCATGCTGTTGTGTCAAGTACTTTTGAAAAACATAAAGTAAATTATTTATTTTACTTTATCTGATTTATGAAAAATAAAATAATCTGTAGAATTTCATTCATTTGTATAGAATTGCACTGAAATAAATTATTTATTACTAAATAAATAAATCTTTTTATTATTATTTAATTCTTTAGAAATTTTGATAATGAAAAGAATTTTACTTGAAACATGTTTAAATATCAATTAATTTTTAAAAGTTAAAAGATATCTGTTTATACAGTTTTCTGTTTTAAAAATTACACTAAAAATATGTGAATGAAATTTTGCTTGTTATAATTTTTTTAGTATTTATAAGAAGAGAAATAATTCATAAAATTATTAAATTATTTTATTTAACATCTTATTGTTACTAAATTATATTACCACATATATGGATTTAATGTAAGATTTATTTATAACATTTTTTAATTTGTATTGTTATAAGTATAATAAAGATTGCTCACTATTTTATTTGGCTTTTATTTTATATGATATCATAAATACAAGTATCCCTCAATTTAAAAAGGTTATTGAGAGTTTAAAAACTGTTTGTTAAATGAAAATTTATAAATTGGAAACTCATTTCCCATTAATTTCAATGTAAAAATATTTAATTGATTCTTGGATACCAAAAAGTCAGTGCCATTTTCTCTAATGATGTTAAAATAATTCAAAAGCATTTATATAAATATAAATTACATATACTATAATACATAATTATATTTATAGGCTAAATATTGCTTATTTAGCCTATAACTTACCATTTGACTTTGAATTTCAGAGCTGCTAAGGGTCAAGTGATCTTCAAATTTAAGTCTAATAAGGCAATAAACATGCCAATTATTGTGATTTTATTTATTAATTAAAAATTTTTATCAAATATTGTCATAAATTTATTTAATTTTCAAGAATTTAGTATTGATGTTTTTAATTCTATTTATTAAAAATTCATTAATTATAGATTTTATTATGATAATTATTTTAATAAAATTAATAAATATAAAACAATTTACTTATTTAAATTATTACATTAGTTAGATTTAATATTTTTCAATAAAACAATATCATCATTTTTCAAATTTATATGTGGATAAAATTATATTAGAGATTTATTTATCTGGAACAATATGTGATCATTGTTTTATAAAGTTAAATAATGTTATATATAGTTGTAAAATCCTTGGGAAAATACAGTAAATACATTACAGATACTCATATTATTGATATATGTTAAGCATAGATTTGATACCAAATCCTCTAGTGAAAGTAGAAATCAATTTTGTTTTAAAATCAATAGTACACAGAGTAAATTTGATGTATCTGATATAATCAGTAAAGAAAATAAGCAAGAAAAGCATTGATTTAAGTAAAGTACAAAGGATAATTGATCAATGATCAAATTGTTTTTTGCAAAAGCAAAAATATTTTTCATAAAACAAAAAAGTGATTTAAATTTATGCTGTTTTTTAAATCAAAAATTTGTAAACCAAGGGATACCTTTATTTCTGATCATGGATTGAGATGAACCAATCAGCTTTAATGAAGTATCAAACTATAAATTTTTCTTGCTTGCAATAAACATAATCCAGATCCATTTCTTATTCATATGAATTTCGATTGATCACCATTATATATTGGAATGGATTTATTTTTATGACCAAAACTTTATTACTGAATTTATAGTAAAAAGTTGACAAATTTTTCCTAGCAAATTATTAAATATATTTAAAAAATTAAATAGTCTGTTAAATGATTAATATTAAAACTTTTAGTATTTAATATTAGGTGTGAGTAAGTTGTATGTCATAAAAATTTTTGTAATATGAAATAAATTTATATACAGTATATGCATCATATTATGATAGTCATTGTACATCTCTTGCCTAGTAGAAGGTTATATATGCAGCTTATAATGTTTTAATTTTATTATAATAATTACATAATAACTTATTAATTTATGAAGTATTTATATTTATGAATAAGTGTTTATATATGTATTTATATAAATTCTTGATAATATGAAACATTGTATTTTTGTTGAATTTGATTATTCATAAACAGCAAATGCGTGAGAACTTTTGAAATCTGATAAAAAGATAATTGTGTACCTAAAATTAAATTTGCATCTTTTATAGCCAGATGTAGATGAAATTCATATTACCATGACACCAGCAATGCAAAGTATTCAATTAGCCTTATTAGATATAATGAATGTATGTGTGAAAGAAATAAAGAAATTGAATAAAACAGTGAGTATTACAAAAATTTATCATCTGATTTTGTATTATTTAATTTTTAATATTAAATATAAATTTAACTATATTTCAGTTGGATACTGAAGAAGTAACAGTAGAAAATGCTATTTCAAAATCATTTGATAATGTTATCAAATATCAACTAGATCCCATTTGGCATCAGTTAGGACCGAAGACACACAGACTAATTTCTGATTTGAAGACTCTTCGCACAGTACTTACGTATGTAATGGCAATAAATTTAATATAATACATGGTATAAAATTATTTAAATATTTACAAATAATTTCAAAAATTATTGTAAATATAATATAATAACTATAATATTTACAAATAACTTTGTTAAACTTTAAAGTAAATACAGTGAGTTACAATCTATAACATAGCCAACAACCACACAACCATATTGGTTGACAGCAGTTATCAACTTTATTACTATTACTCAATTCCTGTTACCGTTTGCTCCATTTCCCACATCTCCCCTTTGGTGATAAGAGACACATCCTTGTCTGATGTTACAATCTCTTGCATCCAAAGTTTATCTCAAATTGGAAAAATGTTTATTACACACTCTTCCTCTTTTCCCTGATTTGCACTGTCGGTTTAGTTTGGAACATTTATGTAAGGAATTAATGTGCTCAAAAGATAAATCCCAAGAGATTAGCTACCATTAAAATTGGTAATCTGATAGGAAACCAGCAATAATTATTTGATGATCTTGTAAGGTCTCTTATTTCTTTTACTAAATTTTAGTGGAAATGATGAGTGTGATTGTTTTCTGTCTACTGACATTGCTTAACATTTATGTGTTTAATAAAACTAAGTCACCAACTTTAAACAAAATGAAGTCATGGCCTGATCCAATAGTGCTCGTGACTTAAAATCATGGAGTTCTGCAACTTTTGAAATATGTACACACACTGTAAATACAGTGTATCTGTATTTGGATAAAATAGCAAAATTATGGTAAAAATCAAAAATGAAAAAATATTGTTTATTGTCAATAAAATTATACAGTTTAATATAATTCAAAATACTATGTCTTTAATTATAATGTCCAAATATTTAAAGAGACAGAGTAAACACGATAAGCACTATGGACATGCTGCTATTGGCACAACCTGTATATAAACAACAGTGGAACTGTGCGACAGGCAGTGCCACATTACGCTAATAGCTCTCATCCGTGCATGTCACTATGACATGCATATTCTTGTGCAAGCATGTGTGAATAGCAATATGGCACTGTGGTAAACACAGTGTTACTAGCATCCTTTGCTCTCCTAAATTCTTACAAGATAGATTTTTATTATTTTTTATACAAAATAAGAGAATTATATAGGATTGTGATGATAAAATTAAATATTACAAGCAAATATAAATAAATTAATAAATATATTGATATATTGAGAAAAATTGGGGATGCTGCAGTTCCACAGTGCACAAGCTGCCTCTGGCCTGATCTAGCAGCTTGTTTTTCTTTGTAAATTTCTCTAGATTTTCTGTGTTTATAATTTACTGCAGGCAGGGCCAGATATGAGCTGATTGCACCGATTGCACCCAATTGGGCCGTCATTCTTGAGGAGGTCTTGCATGAGGCAAAATGAAATCATAAAAAGGCTAATATGTGAAGAATAATGGTTTAAATTTATTATTTTGGCTGGACTTTTACATACCAGCCTTCAAACATCTAATTTTTGTGGATCCACATAAACATGAATCTATGTAGTTCCACAACAATAAAAATTTTTCTTGAAAAAATTGAATGTGAATGAATTGTGAATTATTTTATATATCTTGGAACATGTGGAAAAAATTTTCTATTTATATTATCACTATTTTTGGAAATTTCCATGTATTCTTAACTAATATTCTGAAAATATTTTCTGAGTAATCAAATAAATCAATGGTTGGTGAAGCTTTTTTAGTTAGAATTAAGTATATGTACTATATGTGAATGTTGCCAGAAAATATCAAAAAGCTTCACAGTTTAAATGAATAATAGAAGGTTATTAGTTGATCTTGGATTTATGATTGAAGTAGATGAAACTCAGATTTTTACATGTAAATATAAAGTCAGAAGAGTCTTAGCAATAGGAAATGGGTTATAAGTGGAATTGGCAGAGTAACAAATGAGTATTTTTTAAAAATGGCATGGTATTGCAACCAGTGAATCATTAATTCTGTTCTTATCAGCAATGTTATTGAAGGTTTTACTGTTATTACTGATAATTGATGAAGCTAATCACAAGAATTATTTTATATCATTTTCAGGCAAATTATTTAAAAAACTTCATAGAGCTTGATTTTTCCTGAATAAATACTTTGCAGAGAATTTAAAAATATTCGGGTCAGT
Organism: Olivierus martensii; assembly: GCA_000484575.1. Classification (NCBI taxonomy): domain Eukaryota; kingdom Metazoa; phylum Arthropoda; class Arachnida; order Scorpiones; family Buthidae; genus Olivierus; species Olivierus martensii. Next base: position 23,933 of record AYEL01070585.1, on the reverse strand, counting down.
TAAAAAATATTTCAAAAATCTGCTCAAAATATAATTCATCAGATAGATAATTTTTTTTACTCTTGAGAAACAATGAATCATCTATATTTTGCACCCTGTTTGACAAAATTATTGATGTTTTTAAAATCCCTTTTAATATTCATAAATAAGTATTAATTTAACTTTTTTATGTATTTTTGTATGTTGATTTAATTTTCCCAAAATGAAAGGATGAAAATTTTCCACATCATCTATATATCATAATTATAATATTTTGCAATGCTATTGCAATCATGTTCATCATTATTGAAAGAAGTAACATTCTGTCAAACAAAAACTGCTTCAGATATAAGTAAATTTTTTATTTATTGTCATTAATAAGTAAAATAAATCTGTATGATTATCTCAAACACATTTATAACATTGATTCTTGTGTGATTAAATAGAAACAATTGCTAATGTATATATGTGTCCATAGTCCACAATGATAGCTTTAGCTGAACACATTTATGCATCTATAGCAGTCAAAGGATTAATTAAAAATATGTAGTTATTTATAAAAATATGTGAAGTTTAAAACATAAAAGTTTAATGAAGATGATTCATTAGGTGATCTGCATTTCGGACAGTTTGAGTGAATGAACAGTCTATGACAGCTAGATTTTGACATCTATCGTAGCAGCTGTATTAGAAGAGGAAGTAGTTTCGATTGCGAAGTCTGGAAAATCTCCGCACAGCAGCTTGTAATGAAGTAGACCGTTCTTACCGTGGTAGAAATAGGGGTCGGAAATACTTCACACAGGGAGAATTTCTATGACGTACTTGACATGAGTAATGCGATTTTTGTATTTTTCTTCCACTTTCCATTTTATAAAACACAGAAGACAATTTTATTTTTTATTATGCTCTTTCAAGTTATAAAAACGCAGTATTGAAATTAATGTCAATCAATATCCGCCGGGTGGTCCGAGTCCGTATGCGAGCCCGCCGCAGGCTCACAGTGACGGATGCGGACACCATTGATGCGGTTCCGTTTCCGTATGCGAATCCGCAGTGACCCAACAGTGACTGAGCTCGGAACCACCAACGCGAGGTAACCCCTTTAGTCGCCTTTTACGACACGCGGGGTCAAACGGTGGGTATATTCTAACCCCTACCCACAGGGGGTTCGGCTATATTTTAGTGCTGGAGATCATTTTAAACTCTACCCTGGTGTCAGGAACTGACCGCTGACGTTTGATTCGAATATCGACGACAGCGCCACCTCGCGGCATCCTCACAGAAGTGGCAAATTCGCATCCTGATTTTATTAGAAATATTGTTTTCACGGATGAAAATTCAGAATTAACTTTCAGAAAGATCAAACTTTCAGAATTATCGGATATGGTCTAGAACAAATCCCAGATTTATTTGCTGCAGCCATTTACAGTATCCAACAAGAGTGAATGTTTGGGCTAGAAGCTTTGGCCAAAATATAATTGGCCTACTTTCATTGACGGTAACTTGACCAGGGAGAAATATTTAAATCTTTTACAAGAAAAGATAAGTCCACGGACAAGTGAAGTGGCTAATGAAGGTGAAATATGGTTCCAGCATGATGGGTATCCTGTCCATAATTACAAGCCTGTAAGAGAATACTTAAGAAATTATTTTTCTGGGAAAATAATTGCCACCAACGGAGATCTAACTTGGCTGCCATAATTTCTGGATTTGAACTCTTGTGACTTTTCTCTCTGGGGCCACATAAATCACCTATTTATGGCCGTCAGGCTTTCCAAACGAGGAGTTAGGAATAACAAGGACAGAAGTCAGAAATAACAATTCAGGAGTTCAGGAGTTAGAAATAACAATTGACAGCTGCCAAAACATCATATACACACAAATTTCTAATATGCAAACATCCTTTTATGATCAGTTAAGATATTGTGCTGCAGCATACGCAGAGTTATTTGAACATCTAATTTAAATTTGCGATTAGCAAAATCTTGCCATGTAAAAACTTAGAGGGTAAGATGTTGCCCTCTGTTTTTCAGTTTTTCAACTAAAAGGTTTCAGATTTTTTCAAATAAAAGATTTCTTATACTAATACGCTGCTATTTTACTTTATTTCATTTTATATTTTTAACTATAATTTATAATTAGAGTTATCATGGTGCGTCAAAAAAAGAATCAGCAAAGGAATAGATGATGTGATTCGGTTTTCAGCACAACACCTATGGCTTCCTATGGTGCATCGAAAAATGAATCATCCTGTATATAATATATTAGATGAAATTCGTTAATAAAGGAATTTTTGTTTTTAATGCAACTTTCCAATCATTAACCAATTATGAAGTGATGGGGCCCATTTCATGCCCTAGTACAGGACGCAACATCTCTGAAGTGATCAGCTAGACTGTAGAGAATGCGTATCGACAGGCCGGCTCGGACGTCTTGAATAAAAATTCTCAAGGATTTTGTAAACCAAAATGTGTTCACATAGCCAATCCTGACAATAATAAAGGAATTTCCCAGTTCTTTTGATGAATACAAAATAATATTATTGTAATAATTATAATCACGCGGAATAACATGATATTTCAGTTTCAGTTATCAAATCCTATGGATCGTTTCATTGATTGAGCCATTTAAAAAAGAAAAGTCATTACTGATTATATCATTTACTTTTAACAAATTTGCAAAAATTTTGACTCCAATTGTGATTCCTTAGAATCTTTTGATAACGCAAATGATTTGAATCATCAGGAAATACAAATCACCAAGTCAGCATGATTCATCGAATTAAACGATTCGATGAATCGTTTGATTTCGATGAATCATGAACGATTCGATGAATCAAAGAAGTCAGCATGATTCATCGAATTAAACGATTCGATGAATCGTTTGATTTCGATGAATCATGCTGATTCATGAATCATGAACGATTCGATTAATCAAACGATTCGATCGAATCAAACGATTCAGAACGTTTCGTAGAGTCAATGATTATAGATTAAAACGATTCATCTAGGCGAAATGAATTGATTCTTGAATTAGAAAGAAACATTTCACCATCACTAGTATCAGAGCCAGCCATAGTGTTTTTGCCGCCGAAGGTAAACCCAAAAAAATGCTGTCCCTAAGCTTCAAAAAAACTTTAAAATTAAAAAACCAGAATTATAAATGAACCATGTTAACCAGAAAAATGACTTATAATTGAATTAAGACAGTAATATTTAATACAGATTTACAGAAAATTGTTTTATTGAAAAATAAAATTTACATTTTTAACGAGCTAACAACAATAAACTTAAAAACTGAAACTAGTACATACTATTTTCAGAGATAATTTAAATATACTTTTAAAACAATAAACAAAACTAGTTAAATAATATTCAAAGTCTAAACCTAAATTAAAACAATCTCTTTCGAAGTTTATTTTCTGCAAAATCGCGAATAACTTCTCTCGGATCTAATTTATTACTCAATTCATGTTCAATGGCCAATATTGCTAACCCATTAAGACGATTTTCAGTAGACATGGTTCTTAAATAATTTTTTTATTATTTTTAATTTAGAAAAGGTTCTTTCGCTGATAGCAACAGTTATGGGCAGCGTTAGCAAAATTCTTAAAGCAACGCTCAAATTTGACCCAATTTTAAGGGAAGTAATGAATTTAAGAACGTCAATTGGACCTTCTTTCTTTGTTAAAAATGAAGAAACAAGGCTTATTTCGTCAGCCAATTTTAAAGCATTAAGATTGGAGGAATCACCATCTATCAAGACGTTTTCGAGATCTTTGCAATGTGCCAGTAATTCATTTTTATACGTCTTTTAGTTTGTGAACATCATATAAAAATTCAAAAGAGTCGTTATGATTATTCAATAGGTTGAATCTCAACTCGAATGCATTAATCGCCCGATCTATAGTAAAGAAAAAACTTATATTTTATATTTTTGTTTTGACTCTTGTATCGGTTCGTCTAAACTTTCTTCATATGAAATTTCGTTTTGTAGTCCGAACACGATGACATGGTGTAGTCAATTCAAAGTTTTTTCTACGTCGATTTCGCTGGCTAAATTTTCACCTTCTACGTCGATTTCGCTGGCTAAATTTTCACCTTCTAAGATAATGTTGTCAAAGGATTTATCCAATCTTAATTCTTTAAAAAAATTAATGAGTTATTTAATAAATCAGTGGCTTGGGATAAATCAAAATCTTTGGATTGAAGTAGCTTACTTATCGGATTAATATGATTCAAAATTTTATACCAAATGACCATCGAACATAAAAGCATAAATTGTTTTATTGTGGTCAATAAATTGCTAGCCTCATCTCGAATCATATTATCTATTTCGGCATTCTCATAAATACTTAATAAAGCATCATGAATATTTCCTATTTGAAAACGTAAAGGTTTTAGGGAATCTATACGACTTTCCCAACGAGTGTCGCTCAATAGTTTCAATGTAAGAGTATTGAAGTGTTCTCTTAATATGGCCCACCGAAAAGTCGATGAGGCGAAAAATGTATATAGCTTTTGAACCATATTAAAAATGTTCGCTGCCTCCAAAGAAGCTTTTGCTATATCGTTAATTACTAACTTGTAAGTTTAAAAAATGACTGCTGCTAGGTAGGTAAAATGCTCTAGGGTTTAATTCTTGATTGTACTCCCGATTTGTCGCGTCTCATAATTGAACCATTGTTGTAACCTTGACTTCTCATATTTTCCAATTTCAATCCATTTTTCCCTAACTCTTCTAACAAAACTTCAAATAATTCCTTACCAGTAGATCTCTCAATAGGAAGAAAACCCAAGAAAATGTTCATTAATTTTACATTCAAATCCCGATTCTAATTGATCAATAGAAACATATCTTACTACAAATGCCATTTGTTCAACCTTACTCGCATCGGGAGTGCAATCAAGAATAACCATATAATATTTCACTTTTTGAACTTGTTTTATAATATAAGACTTTATGTTACCATGTAATAATCTAATAATTTCATTCTGGATGTTTTCCCCTAAATATGTCACTTTCTTTTCTTCATTGTTGAGGATTCTAGTTTATTTTCTTCATTGTTGAGGATTCTACGAACGTGTTCCTCCATTATAGGGTCAAATTCAGCTAGCAATTGAATTAACTTTAGGAAATTTCCATTATTATATTCATAAAACTTGACGCTTGTACCCCGGAAGGCTATAGAACGTTCTCCAAACAATTTAATAACTAATGTTATACGTAAAATCACTTCATGCCAATATTTAATTTCAGCATTAATAAATCTTTGTGCACCTGAATCTACTGTCTGACAAGTTTCCAATTTTCGTTTTAGTTCTATCCATGATTTCAAATTATCTACATGAGTTTTTGAGTTTCATGCTTTCTTAATACCTCACCAATATTTTTCCAGTTTCTATAACCTTCATTTGAAAAGGAACTTAATTTTGAATTACCAAAAGGTGTGCAACAGAAACAGAACACGGAATCTTTTGACACACAATATACCAGCCAAGCTCTTGAAACTTGTTCTCCATTTTTTAAAATCCTGCGATAGTGTTTTGCACTAAATCTTCGATTTGAATTTTGATTCTGAAATGGGAAATCGTAATCGAATAAAGGAGATAATGGACCTTTTCTAACTAAAAATGCTCGATCTGAATCACTTATACTAATCCTGGATCTGATGATAGAGTTTGGTTGAGGCTTCCTTCATTTCCCGTGGTAGTATCCATTGCCTCAAAACCTTTTGAATTCTGTTCCTGTCTGGAACATTCGCAATTTTATCTTTATTATTAGTGTCGTCTTGATAATCCAAATCCAAATCAGAATTGACGGTAGTGTTCAGATCCCGGCAAACGCTTGAATGTTTGTTTTGTTTAGAATTACTTGCATCTCTTAAGAAGCTATGCAACGCTCCTGCCTGCTTTTGAAGCTGTGTTTGCTTCTCCAATCTCTTCTTTTTATATTGACTACCAGATAGTCTTTTTCTTCCATCAGACATTCTAAAATAAAACAATCTTTTCAAGTATCTGATAGAGATAGAGTTTGGTTGAGGCTTCCTTCATTTCCCGTGGTAGTATCCATTGCCTCAAAACCTTTTGAATTCTGTTCCTGTCTGGAACATTCGCAATTTTATCTTTATTATTGGTGTCGTCTTGATAATCCAAATCCAAATCAGAATTGACGGTAGTGTTCAGATCCCGGCAAACGCTTGAATGTTTGTTTTGTTTAGAATTACTTGCATCTCTTAAGAAGCTATGCAACGCTCCTGCCTGCTTTTGAAGCTGTGTTTGCTTCTCCAATCTCTTCTTTTTATATTGACTACCAGATAGTCTTTTTCTTCCATCAGACATTCTAAAATAAAACAATCTTTTCAAGTATCTGATAGACCTTGCTAGATTTGATAAGGTTAATCCAACGGTCAAAACCGCATATACAAGTATATGATTTTCAACCTCCCATTACTATCCGGTTACTTGCTGTAGGCTGTCAACGTCAAAAGTTTATTATAATCGGTTCAGCCCTGTCGCTACCGTAGTACAAACTAACAGACATGTTTCAAAAAACAATTCAAATTGTTTGAAAACAATAATATAAAATATTTCTGATCTTTTGTCGATTTAAATACTTTTTCAGTCTATTTGCATAGGCTGTCCAGGAAGGTAAAAACATGGGTCAGATTTGCATGCATTTAAACGCTTGTTCATGGAGAAATATATTTTAAAAATCACAAAAAAAAATTTAATTCTTAATCGGTTCAGCAGTTTTACAAAGGTAGTTATATATTTTTAACTTTAAATGTGCACAGCATAGCGACCAAACCTAAACGCTAGGAATATAAAAGACAAAAGGTGTGATTTGAATCGGTTTAAAATTTTTCGAACACAGAGCTAATTATCTAGAATTAGGGCTTAGATAGCTTTTTTGTTAGGGAGATTAATAGAGAATAGATGTCAATATATAACGCCATTTTCAGATCTGTTGTTCTCTAAATGGTGACAAATATAGGCTCTCCACAATCTGCCCATCTGTGTGGGAGGATCAGCCGGATTACAAAGGATGAGAGTCAACGAGAAGAGCCCATATCGCCCGACTATATTTTCCAAAGAATTCCAGAATTTAACTTCTGTTTCTTGGGTAGAAAGCAGATGCTTTTCCACGCAACCAATTCGGCCGACTAAAGTAATACGAGTATTTGATGATTTATTCATGCATAAATTCCAATTTTGATTATCTTCATTCTTCAAAGCATCGGTAGATTCCATCAGCTCGCCAAGTACATTGTCGACTAACCAAACTAGCGATGTCTTATTTAACTTGACTTCTTGTCATTTATTCATTTTGCAGGTTTGCACATATTAAAATGATCTAATTTAAATATATCATAAACATCATCGAATAATTTTTAAATAGTAGAATCAAGTCATCTAAGTAGAATCTAGTATTTTATGGAAAGAAAAATAAATTTACATTACTTGCCATCTAATTAATAAGATATAAAAAACTATAAAAAGATGTTTACAAATGTATAAGCAAGAAGTGCATTATTTTAATAAAGGATTTTTATATATACGTTTGAATGTGTTTAGTGACATATGTAAATATAACATGTATGCATATTTGCAATATTTTAAAGCTGTGCAACTTTTCGATGTTTTCATATATGTTCGAAGGAAAAGACGGGTGGCCATAACTTCCATATAAATAGGAAGAAGAAGAGGAAAACTTTTTCATTAATCATTATGTTATAGAAAAAAGGATAAGAAAAATGTTTTCATTCATCACTGGTTGTATGACGCACACGTTAGTAATGCATTATAGCAAAAACTAGACAAACAAACGTTTCATAATTTTTTATTAAAATTACTGGATATGTATGTTTACGCATTACATTTTTATGTCATCACGCATTCATATCATATGGTGTTTAATTTTTTAATATTAAACACCATATTTTATGCCACATTAACTTATTTGATCATTTTATTAAAACAATGCACATATTATTTATATATTTGCAAACGTTAAATCTTTGTTTAATTCATTTACAAATGCTATTTTTTACTGTTTACGTATCTTATTAATTTTAATGGCAATAGATGCATATAAAATTATAACGTTTTGAATAATTTAGCTAATTGAAACTCACAGTTAAAATTCAAATTTAGGTAATACATCAACTGAATTGTGAATAAATAAATACTGTATATGTTTGTCAGCTACCTCATTTAGAATACACGAAAGAATAGATGATTATAATTTTCACATTGCACGTTAAATAAATATTAGATCGTATACTAAGAAAGAGAAATATTAGATCGTATACTAATATTAATCACGTCTCTTTTATTGCATGAGTAATGAGATAATGTAATTAACGACACAATAATTAAATTACCTACTTTTACAGATACAAGCTACATCAATTAGAAGTTTATGAGACAAACTGCTAATTTATTCTATACCTTTAGTGATTCCTGGTAATGTCGAGAATAATTTGGTGAAAACAAACAAAAACATTGCATATTTTCGTTCATCAGTTGATTTTTCGTTTATATAACTACAGATAATTAAAAAAATTGTATATATTTTTATTTATTTCATTTTCAAATATTTTAGTAAAGTACAATTTGATTTTAAATCAGATTGTAAAATCGAATAATTGATATTTTTTAATAAATAAAATTTTGTTTATAAAATTAAAAAAACTTTGGTTAAAATTCATTATTATATAATAATTCGAATTTAATGTAATTTTTATTGAGTTAATTTTAGTAAGGAATAATATGCCATTTTGAAATTTTTATTATTATTATTTATACATTTATATCAACCTCTGTGATATTCTCTAAAGATTTAGCTTTTATTTAGGATGATATCCCATGTTTTATTCAACTAAATGACATGTTACAATCATTAAAAACATAAATTGTACCATTTTATTATACTTATTTTATTAACTTAAAATTATTGTTTTTTAAAAATATAATTAAGTATTATTAATCGCACTGTTGTTTGCATGGTACTGAATATTTTAATATTTGTCTTAGCTTAAATTTTAATATCAAAATATTTTTACAGCATACTCAAAAATTCGCAGTTTTCTTTCTATCATATAAAATTCCAGAAAATATCAATGTTTCATATCATATATAAATATCAAAATTATTTTAGAAAATTGAATAAAAATAAATATATTTATATTATACTGTATATACACATATATTTTCTCGTGTTATGGTATTCTATTTAAATAACTGTAATTATTGAAAAAATTCAACGCATTGATTTTATTATTTTGAATATAAAAAAAAACCAATGTCGAATAAATAAATAAATTATATACATATAAAGATTTTCATTTTTATCGACTAACTAAAAAGTATGCATCATAAAAATCTATTAAAAGATATTGAATGTTTTTATCATATTGCTTTTTTTATTATTTGTGTAGTTGAAATGCATAGTTTTTAAATAATTTGGCAAGACATATTTCGGGATTCCATTAGATACCGAATACAGTATAATAATGTATGTAAAAATGTTAAAATTAATATATATAGTACGGTATATATTAATTTTAATTTATAAATTAAAATTTTAGAAGTAAAAAAAGTATAAATTTTAAAATTATGATATAAATATCTAAATAATTTCAAATTGAGAAAAGAAATTTTTTTTATTGCTGTATTTATCTTTAATATGAAAAACAGCTAAATAGAAAATTTTCTTTTTTTAATTTTTTTGATTTTGCTTTATTTTTATGTTTCCAGTTTTTGAAAAGTCTTTCATTAAAATAAATTTCCTTCCATATATTTATATACAACATATTTATATGTTATATGAAGTTTATCAATTTCATACATGCTGATGAAGTTTATACGATATCGATGTTAAGTACAGTATATATAATATTAATATAATTATACACACAGAAAAAAGTGAAATAGTATATATTACATAATATACTTAAAATCGGATATTTATTTATATATTTGATGATCTACGAAATAATGCATAGTAATTTGTTATCATTATAAAGCCGTTTTCAATTACAATATTATTAAAAAGTAATCATAAAAACAAGTTGATGCAAAAGGGGGAAAAAAAACATTATTTTTAGACTTATAAAAACAATTTTAAAAATATCCTTCTACTTTAGAATATTTGTGTTGCGAATTTTAAATTTTCAACATATCGAGTTCTGATTAAAATATCATATTTTGAATTTTTCAGTTTTAGCATTTATAGATTTTTGATCAACGTAGAAACAACATTAGTTGGAATTTTTAATACAATAAAATGAGTTAAAAATTAAAAAGTAAATTTAGTTTTATCATATTGTTACTGTGAATAAATGTATAATAGGAAAATAACTAATTTTGAATTTAAGATTTTACACTCTAATGCTCTTCTTTTAAATTAACAATGACAATGTTTCGTGTGTCCATTAAAATACACGTTTGTATTGCTCTATTGTTACTTGTTATTCACAGTTTCTAATAATTCATCTTAGTTCTAAGAAAGTTTTTATATCAAGTTGCTAGAAATTTCTTTATTTAAATATGCAATTTAAATAAAGAAATCGCTAGGAACAAATTATTATAAACTTAAGTAAATTATGCATATTTTTAGTTCTTATAACAGCAATACATACTTAATTTCGAAATAAATATTTTCCCGATATCAATAATAAAAATATCGGAAATTTTACAATCGAAGCTTAGATTTCTGATAACCAGCAAACAATATTATTCTTTGAATTTATTCCACTACAAAGGAATTATTGTGGGAAGTTTTACAATTTTATCAGCTGACAGGAAACATTTCCGAAAGAATTACCTTGATCATACAGGATAAACGAGAAAAGACACATGCTCGAGTCACGTGATTTTATAGCTTGATGCTGACCAAACAAAAACTGTAACAGAGTGGTAAGACTTGTTTGTGCAGAAAAATAATAAAGTAAAAACACTGAACAATTTCATAATAATAATTTTTACTAGTTCTAATTCGTCATAGATTTTTTCTAGGTAAATATGTAAATTTTTTAAATAAGCGCTCATTTGCAACTTCATCTAATGTTTTAATGAAAAATTTGAGTATTAATTTATTTTTTATACAGATGTTTTAGAACGTTAAACAAAAAAATACATTAAAATATTTTTGCAAATGCTAATTATGTCACGTGACTAGCAAAATTGTCAAGAGACTATTTAGTGCTTACGAACTTTTATTATTAATAGAACCCTCCCAAGATATTTCCGTTCCTTAATTCATTACTTTAGATATGTATCTAAATTCTGGAATTTTATTATGCAAAACTTATAAATTGCTAACATAATAATTTTTCTAGGCAAAATGGACACACCCTAGCTAACATTATTCTAGCAAAATCGATCTTTTATATCCTATAAACACATTGACAGCAATAATCTAGAACACGCTAAAATAATGTAAGTGTTCGAAATTATTTCTTTCTTTTTTCTTCCACGCAATTTTCGCTTCAATTTGAATTTTAAAAAATTTTTTTTTTTTTTTTAATTTTTGTGTTCTTAGAATATTCTTTATACATTTCATTTTTTTTTTTTTTTTTTTTTTTTTTTATAAACTAAAATCTTTTAAATTTTTATCGCATTCCGAATAAAACATGACATGACCTAAATCACAGAAATCATTATAAAGAAGAAGAGTGGAGCAATTTCACGTCATTTTAAGTCTTTCTACCAACTAACATTAATCAATTCTCTAATAAAAGAATTAGCTGCGAAATGATATTTTAATAATACTTCTAATAATAATTATTATCGTATGATAAATTTAACATTAAAACAAGATTTTAAAATCGTTAGGGCAAAATGGTAAGATTACCTGCTGGTGAAAGGCGTGTCGCGTCGCATCCAGCAGCGTGGCGTCGCCTATATAGCAAGCTTTTTAAATAAATATATATACATATATACCTTGGACTAGTATACTAGATACCTTGGATGTAGTGCTCGATTAGCATGAATCTTTAAACCAACAATTCGTGTTAATTGATCTCTACATCGTAGTGCGGAAGACGTATTCATTAAAAAAATGCCTATTATACAGTATAGGTGATATCGCGTACCGGATGCAACGCGACACGCATTCCACTAGCATGTAATCTACCATTTAGCCATAGTTAGTTATGTTTTTAAATATTTTCTAAAAGAAGAAAATTTAAAATTCAAACAGGACTTGAATTAGAACATCAATAAAATTATTATATATATGTACAGTATTTATAACCTCAATAAATCTTTTAGAAAGTTGGCAAAAAAAAGTTAATTCTTAACCAATCAGAAGATACTAGCGCTATTCAGCACTGATAAATCAGCAAAAAATAAGCAAAATTTTGCAATTGACAATTTTCAAGGATTAAAATTTAATATTGATCGATCTCATTTGTTGTTATCCATTTGCTTATTATTGATTCATTCATTACGTTATATTTTTCGTAATCGTGGTGTTTTAAGACAGATGGCGTTGTCTCAAATGGTTAACATAACGTTTAAAGTGTCGTTATGGAAATAAGAACGTGACAGCAGATCGTCGTTTGTTTCTCGTTAAGGTGAGCATTTCATATTTTTATATCTTATCAAAAATCTAGCAAAAATATTTTTTAGTATTTTCTTTAATCAGGATTATTATTTATTTGTTTGTTTATTTACATAGATCTTGTTTAGTTATGCATATATTAGTTCCTTATTTTAGAATCTATTATTTTTTAATTAAAAATTAATATAAAATAATTGCATTTGACAAGATTCTACGTTAGATTTTGGTTTTTCGAAAGAACGATAACTAAGATTCTACAATTAAATGGAGGCTTTTTCTCTACTACAAATGTTAAACATAATAAAATCTTATTTAATTTCATTTAACGCGAATCGCGTAAAGCGCGTTTTACACGATTATTTATTAAGCTATTGTTTAGATCATTAAACGGATTTTCAGAATGTTTTTATGCAAAAGTCATTTGGATTATACGAAAACTGGTATTTTATAATTTCGGGAGTTGAACCAAATATTGTAGATATTGTGAAATGCCACGATATTCATTATATTCACAATAGCCATATATTTTTATTGGAATTTTTCGCTGCCTATTTTAAAACTTTGATGAATCACATGTTTAATCAGGTGAAACAAAATCATCCATCAAGAAGAGCAATAATCTTTCTTATATATAATGTAATATAAACAAAATATCGAAAATATTTTAATTAAAACCAAACAGGAAAGGATCGTTCCAAATAGGAAAGGATCGTTCATCGGAACTGCTATATTCATGTAATTCAATCCAAACATAATTTAAAAGTATGTACGATAAAATTAGTCTTTTCTATAAATCAGAATAAAATGCTCGTCTATAAAAACAAATATATATCTAAAGCACATCTTTCCCCTTTAAATAAACGAAAGAAGAAATATATGTATTCATGCGAAATGATTTTGTCTATCAAAATTATCATATATATTCGTCTAGAGATATCGAAAAGATGAATTTATGGAAAGCTTATACATTTAAAAAATGATAAGCGCATTTTGGCATTTCATTTTAAAATTGCTTATTCAAAATGAAAACGTCATTCGATCTCTTGGAAATTATAGTTATTTAGTTTGCATTAAAACTCATAATATTAGATTTACTTATAAATGTTATATAACGATACTTATACTCTCCAGAAATATTTTCTTTTTTAGACTCTCTATACAAATACTTTTATATTATTTCTTGTTAAAAAATAACTTTAATTGTCATTCGACAATATCAAAGATAGTTTTTTTTAATAAGCAATTGTCAAATATAGAATTTTGAAAAATATATAAGAGAAATGTAAATAAACAGCCTTCTATAAATATGCTTGAATAGTGCTTCCCATGTGTCCGATATGGAACACATGGGAAGTATTATTCAACAAATCTCCAACAAACAGAAATATCCAGTATTACAAGTTTAGCTTGTACAGTATTCTCAGGTGTAAATCAATCTTCCAGCACAGAAGTAGGATATATAAATATGCATCAGTTCTCTATTTAATTCCGAAATCATTAACTTTCAATGGTTCAGAATTATACAATTATTATTTAATTACTTTTCTTAATGAATGCGATCAAAGTATTACATCATGTTCATACTATCTAAGGAAACTTAGTCATAATCGAGGAAATCTAATAGTGCTCGTAACTTATTGCATTTCGTCTCGTATTCAATTTTACTATTTATTATGGGATTATTTTTTCCAAATATTATATCAATAAAATTATAACCTTAAATATTAATTAAATTCTATATATAAAATAAGAATTTTTATTCATAAAAATTATGGTTTCCTGTTGGTAAAATCTTTTGACCTGAAAATAACCTTGACCTTTGACTTAAATCTTAAGGTCAAGGGTATATCTGATTGTGAAATTTTCTTCTCTTTCCATTGCTGGGGTTAAAAGTATGTCTTCCCATTTAAAAAAACCGACTTGACCTTCAAATGACGTTAAAGGTCAAGGTCAAGGTCAAAATCAAGGTCATCAATTGATTGCCCCTTCGAAACCCTATAACTTTTGTCTACAACTTTTTCCAAAATAATGAGATCCAATTAAGATATTTTGTTGTCTCAAGATATAAAAAACTCACCCTGTATAATAATGTTGAATAAAAGAAATTTATTCTTTAAATCAAGGAAAATGTGTATCTCATGCTTAGCAGCACTTTATGTATTAAAAATAAAGAAAATCTATATAAAAACAAAGATGGAATGTTTAAGTTATTTTTTTTTTTTGTGTCCAAGTTTTTAGCTTTAGAATGATTGGTGGATGGTAAATCAGTCATTTACCAACTTGGAGGATTCAGGTTCAATTCCCACACATTATTTTTCAGTAGAGGCCCAGACTCAATTTTATCTATTTAATCCCATTCTTCAACTTCTTGTTGATTATACCAAGGATGTTAGTCAGTCTAGGAGAGGTTTAAAAGTTGCTACTGTTAAAAATGTTCTATGTGATTCAACTGTATAAGTTATATTCCAATTAACAGCACTTCAAGCAGTTAGTTAACACAATTCTTTATTTATAACAAACGTTTTCGGTGTACTACACCCTCATCAGGTTCTCTAGATTACATTACTTTTCAAACCAAAACATCGTTCTATACATCGTTTATGTTCTATTAACAATTCAAAAAAATTCTTTTACGAACTATAATAACAATTTAAATTCAAAATTATATATACAAATAATAAAATTATTTTACCAAAAGCTATACTTATGATGTTATTATAAAGACACTGATATAAGACTATGTAAAATAGATTAATTAGTTATCGGTCCCCATCCCACTCCTCTAATGGGTGAGGTGAGAGAGATACACTATATTATTTACTTTATTATACGTGTTTTATTGTTGTATAACACACTAAATTTCAAAACACACTATTTTATACACAACACACAATTTATTAGCCCTGGGATGTTGGAACGAAAGTTTCCAGCAGACACCCTATCACCCATAATCTTCTCTGTCTGTGGCAAAACGTGGCCACAGTTGTCCTAGGAACACCATACTTGGGTTACATTCTAATTGTTCTACCTTTCTGCATTTTATCTACAATTTTTTTCTTCGTCACTTTGCCCAATCGAGTGTTCTTCTTTTCGGAATTATTCTTCTGGTCAGTTTTCTTTTAACCCAACCTTACATCTCACTCAAAGAAATAATAATAATTAAAAATTTTTACTTTCGGAAAAATGTAGAATTGAAAATTAACACAAACAACACGGCAAACACCAAAGTAGCCCATGAAGAACTGACAAAAAACAAATAACATCACACAATTCCATGCATGCGCATGCGCAAACCCGCGAAACTCAAATGTCGAATTGCGAGGCATCACTGTATAATATATATATATAATGATAATATCAAGAATGTTTTATGGATTTTTGATTTGTTTTGAGGAATGCTATCAGCGCTGATTTTTAATTTTTATCGAAGGAAAAGAATTATCAATATCCAAATACTTATACAGCTTTTTACGAAAAATTACAAAAAAAAATGAACAGTCATTTTGATATTAGTATTATTTTCATTTATGGTAATTTTTGCACTGTAAAATATAAATTACGAGGGAAAAAAGTATTTTTATCTCCATGTTCAAATTTCCACGGGGACGTCTATCTCTGTTGCCCCCATGAAGTCAGCACCCATATGAATAGCAATCTATGATTTAAACTTGACCAAACCTTTTAGGAACTCCCTGTATATACATATATATATACAGGGAGTTCCTAAAAGGTTTGGTCAAGTTTAAATTATAGATTGCTATTCATATGGGTGCTGACTTCATGGGGGCAACAGAGATAGACGTCCCCGTGGAAATTTGAACATGGAGATAAAAATACTTTTTTCCCTCGTAATTTATATTTTACAGTGCAAAAATTACCATAAATGAAAATAATACTAATATCAAAATGACTGTTCATTTTTTTTTGTAATTTTTCGTAAAAAGCTGTATAAGTATTTGGATATTGATGAGCTACCCCTAGCTTGGAAGTATGTTTTAAAGAATAATTAAGAATATTAGGAAGATAGTAGGACTATAGAACTAGGCCGATGTGTACTCGATATTATATAACTGTTTATACTGTGTTTAGGCTAATTATTGTAAAAAGTTTACTATGTGGTAGTGTCTTTATAATAACATCATAAGTATAATTATTTGGTAAAATAATTTTATTATTTGTATATATAATTTTGAATTTAAATTGTTATTATAGTTCGTAAAAGAATTTTTTTGAATTGTTAATAGAACATAAACGATGTATAGAACGATGTTTTGGTTTGAAAAGTAATGTAATCTAGAGAACCTGATGCCCTGTAGTACACCGAAAATGTTTGTTATAAATAAAGAATTGTGTTAACTAACTGCTTGAAGTGCTGTTAATTGGAATATAACTTATATAGGTAGTAAAAGCAGTAATAATTAGAAGGTTATAGTGATTCAACTGCTTAATTCAAACAAATTAAGCAAGTTTTTAATAAAAATAAGCAATTATTTTTAATGCCACTTCTCAATCATTAGCTGATTACTGCATAATAACTCCATTCCAGTCTCAACTACAAAACTGCCACATCTATAGTAGAATCAGAAGGACTTTACATTAGGTAGTTTAATGCCTGGGCTGAATTCATCAAATAATTTTGTGGCATGAAATCCAAATTTGATCCTAGGCCAGGCTCAGGATCAAATTTGAATAAGTGAATTAATTTATTATATGTAATTTCATTTCAGATATTTCGGGAGATATTTTTGAATTGAAACAAAATCATTTAACTTTTATAAAAAAAAAACATTGATGATTAGCATGGCTGCCATTTTTTATTTTGTGTTATACTGCAAAGTTGCAAATTTTGAGACTAGCAATAACCTAACAGAATGTTTCTGGAAAATTTCTAGAGTCCATCAAGATAGGCCTTCTAAACTGAAAAAAAAATATATATTCCAAAGAAAAACTATTCTAATACTAAATAACACAACAAACAAGCTGGAACTTCTCAATCATTAAAAGAAATCACAAATATATGTTAGAATAAAAATGACAAAATAAAGTTAGCTCACTTAAAATATAAATTGAATAAATACCCAAAAAACGTAAAGTCATAAAAATACTTTATTAATTCCATAAAAGACTTACAAAAAGTGTTAGCAAGCTTTATTGAAATAATAGTAAAGCATAAATAAATTAGTAAAAATAACTTGTTTAATTATCAAACAATAATCCAAATATCAAAGAAATTTTAATACTACTACTAAACCTCCACTCATGCTACAAGAAAATACTTAACTAGTTGACTGACAATCAGTTCAATAATATTGCTAAGTGTAATGTCACTTTTGTTTCACACTATTTCAAACTTTATTTAGGTCAGATGTGTCTCATAAACAACTTACATGATAGGCTTACACTCAAGCTCATTTACATAAAATTATCAGACAATTTCTATTTTCTATTCAGAATATTACTGACAATTAAGTCATTCACCTTTACAATTATAGTAATTTAATATTATAAATATAATAATTATAATTCCATTGAAGAGATACACTTCTTTAACTCTATTATAGATCCCAGTTCAGCAGTGATGATATTCAAATTAGATGATGATATAACATGCATTCTTAAAGTTTAAACTATATTGTTTTTTGCTACTATTTTTTAAATGATTAAGTCAGGAGTGTAAGTATCTTTATCCTTAACCCTTATATATAAATGTGTTTTTGTGTGACCTTAATTAGGTTAAGGACACACAAAAACACATTTACATATGAAAAATTATAAAAGTAGGAGAAACATGCTGGAGAAACAGCTTTTTTTTTTTTTATCAATATATTTTTCTTGTAAGTCAAGGAATCTATACTTAAGTATGGATATATGTATGTCAGATCTATATAAGTTAGGAATAATTTGTATAATAATAAATTATTTGATGAATTATATCTTATGTAAATACTGAAAACATTTTAAAGACAATAAAAATCAAACCACTTCATATGAAAGAGCACTAAAATTTCACAGCCCAAAGGCAAGCAAAAACATGAGTTGGCATTTCAATATAGAGTCAGATAACAGTCTTTATAATTGAAATGACTCCTACTGTTTTTGTCTGCCTTTGTCCTGTATAACTTTGGTTTTGAAAATATTTATTGATTATCAGATAGTCATTTATAAGGTAAAATGAATGTATTAATGAACTTAAATCTATTTGATCTATGTTGATATATTATTTTATTTAGTTTTAAAATAAATTAAATTTTCAAAAAAAATGTTAAAATAAAAAATTTAAGTAAACAAACAAACCACTCTTTGAGCAGAAACAAAAACATTCAATGTTTATTATTATATTGAAAGTATATTTCATGCTAAATAAAGTTTGAATTTTTGCTGTTCCAGTTCAAGTAGTTTTGTTTGTTTGTTAAAAATTTATGACAAGCAATGATTTTAAGAACTACAGAAGTGTTAGTTATCTCCTTTTCTTTTCTTTTCTTTTTTTCTTTATCTGTTGAAGTGTAATTTTTATTATGTAATATTTAAAATGGATTATATTTAAGTTTATATACTCAAATTATAGATGATGAACCACAGTGTGAAGAGAAAGAAGGAGAAATAGGAGTTGATAGTAGGAACTTAAAGGAACAAGAGCTTTTATCAAGAGCTCAAGAAGCCTCTCAACTTCGATTGCCAACTACAGCCACTGGAAATTTATCACGTTCAACTTCATATAATATTCTTACAGCAGGATTAGAGGGAAAGAAAAAAAGAGAAAATCAAACTAAATTTACATCTCCTAGGTATAAATTTTATTATAATTAATTCATTAAAGTTACGATAAATTATTCAATTGGTAATATTTTTAATGTCATGTTCTTTCACTTTCTATCTTATGTACTAACTTTATTATATGTTTTCAAAGAAGTAGCATTTAAGTGTATAGGGTTTTCAGTGATTTCAATTGATAGAATGCAATAATAGGTTTAATGAGTATTTCATGTACTTTATAAAGAAGAAAGAAGTGTCTCTTTCCTTGTTTCTAGTAATCATATCTTCTATCTTTTTCTGTAATACTGTATCAGTTTTTAGTTATCTTTATATGAAACCCCAAAAGTTCTTTTAACAAAGTACTTATTGATTCATATGAGATTGTATATTTTTATTTTTGTGTTCAAACCACAACTATTATTATAAATTACATAATTAAGCTGGCTTTCATATGATAAAACTTTTATCCAGTTTTGAAGTTTTATTAAATTTGTCATTTACCATGTCTTCTATGTTTTTGTATTTTAAGCTGCCTATAAATCATGCTTTTCTTTCCGATTCCATTAGGACATAATGCATCAAGAAAATTATCAGTACTAATAAATATAAATATTTTAAATTCAAATACTTGGGAGACTTATATCAATT
This sequence comes from Olivierus martensii, assembly GCA_000484575.1. Taxonomy (NCBI): domain Eukaryota; kingdom Metazoa; phylum Arthropoda; class Arachnida; order Scorpiones; family Buthidae; genus Olivierus; species Olivierus martensii. Next base: position 3,983 of record AYEL01070585.1, on the reverse strand, counting down.
AGAGTTGAAGAAAATTAATAATGTCTGTATACAAATCATTATTTCTGATGCTTATATTCATCATCCATCTGTTATATGTAATTAATTTATGAAAATGTTTAAATGGCTTGTAAAGATTCAGTACAGATATGCTTGTGACTGGCATGATAATTTCTTTAAAGATACTTTTTATGATGACTAAACAATTCCCAAGTTTTTTGAAGTCATCTTAAAACATGATAAAAACTATATCAAGTCTGCTAATATATTAAAGAATTTGTTCAATAAATTCAGTTGAAAGGATAAGCACAGATTTAAATGGGAAACCATGAACCAGTTTATGGAGTTTAGAAATAAATTAGACATTTCAGATTCTGATTCCAAAATTACTATAAAAATACTAAAGCTACAAATATATGCTTATTGTTGAATGTTTAGAAGATTCTTTCTCTATAATGGCTTCCTTGTTTTAAAATATAATTTTAGTATTTCTAGCCTCTTGAGATCACTTGTCATTCTATCAATGTGTGTATCATGGTGAAAAGATACACACATTTTCACCAATGTGTGGTGAAAATGTGTCATTTATTATCATCATTACTCAAGAGGATGAATCTAACAATGCTATAATTCTTCCTACAAAATTATCTTATTAACCAAATTAGTAGATTATATACTTTATGCAACTTTATCTGACATGTCCATTTTAACCATTCCATCTTGAGTGTAACTGCTAGGAGTTACTCTTTGTAGCATTCATTAGTATATTTAACCCCTTACCAAGTTAAGATGTGTATAAGAATTAGTTTGATGGGATACAATCATTTAAATTTTAGAAAATAATAATTTTCATCTTTCCTTCCACCCTAATTCAGATTTAAAATTTTTTTTTATTTGATAAAATCTTTCCTTTGTTAAAATTTTTATTTCACTTTTAACAATTTGTCATAAAGGTCAAAATAATTGAACTATAAAACTAAGCTTTTGTATTGCTATCATGCATATCTACTACATTCAAAGATTTTTTAAAAATTAATTGACAATTTTTTACTTGTTCAGCTCTCAGTTTCTTCATCACTAAAAAATTCTGATTCATTTGTTCATTGAGTATTTTATTTGCAATATTTTTTTTAAATATAATGTTCCTTCATCTGATATCTGCTTTTCTTTTAAATCCATAATAATACAAATCAGTTCTTCAGGTTTTTCACTTGAAATTGACTTCTTCACTTGAAATTCATTTGACATTAATTTTAAATTTAAAATACAATTAAATAGGCTAGTATAATAAATTATATTGTACAGGCAGTTCTCTTATTTTATAAGTTAATTTATTATTAGTGTGTGTTCATAAATAAGAACTCATAAACCAAGAATCAATTTCCCGTAGACATAAAATGTTAAAAGCAGAGTTCTGTTCTCAACAATGAAATTTAGTCATAATAAAATTTAGTTGGTAAAGATCAACAAAATCAATAATTTATAATGAAACAATGATATGTTTATCTAAAGAAATAATAATAATGAAAGTATTCATTTCACATAAATGTTAATGAGTTTTTATACAGATGAACAACTGCCTTAAGCACAATCTAGGGATAGTAGTTATTTACATAATGTGATGGTAAAATCATGATGGCCAGAAGGCATACTGTTTCCTCTTCTCAATCCTCTATTTTGATTTTTCCAATTTTGTTCCAAATGATGGTGCTTCTGTTACAAAACCAATTGTACTGTATTGTATAGTTATGAATATAGTTTGAAATATCTATGAATATTTAGCATGTATTTTTTTGTAGTTAATGTTCATATTTTTGATTTTTCTTGATATTTCATATTTGAAAAACTTACAAATTTGGGACTTGTTAAGCAAGTATTTATAAATCAAGAACTGCCTATATATTATTTAAAGTTTCATTAGATTAAAAAAATATATAATCATTTTTATATTAATTCATGTGATATACATTATAGCCATTATCCTAGCAGAAAATGTGTCATATGTTGCTATGCATCATATCATATGACCATAGTCATATGGTATATATCATAGCCATTGCCTAGCAGCGAAGTAAATGGGTTAATTGTTGTATTCATTGTATTCATATCTAAATATAGTACATTTGGAATGAAAGCCTTTCATATGTGTATATAAATTTAATATTGTATATACAGGTAGGCCTCGAATTGTGCGAGTTCGAATAATGCAATATTCGATTAGTGTGACTTATAAAGATGATACCGTTTTTCAGTTAGTGCGAGCAAATATTTCGACTTATAAAAATGATACCGTTTTTCAGTTAGTGCGAGCAAATTTTCATTAATGTGAGTTGTAAGCATAGACCAGTCTTACTAACAAATGTCTGTCCCCTTTTTATGATAAGTTATAAAACAAACTGCTTAAACTCATTAAACAATACACTCACACAAGCACTTTTTAGCAGTAGACATAGTAAAAGTTTTATTTCATTTGGCGAAGTACTTTCGGCTAACTGCCATCCTCAGCACAACTTACAAAAATAAACAAACACACTGTAAGGTTTGAAGTGTGTTTGTTTATTTTAGTATGTTGCTAATCAGAGCTCATTTACACCAACTGCTTAATCCAATCTGAATATACTAATTTAAAAAACAGCACAGGAAGCTAGACTAGGATGAAAATAATGGAAGTAAAACAGGAGAGGGTAAATATTAATAAAACGATAAAATGGATGAGGGAAAATAATTACACACTGACTAGGGAGGACAAGACGAGAAAAATGGTGTTATTGGAGAGGGAGTGTTATGAGAATTTCTTGCAAGAGTATTTGAGTGAGACGGGAGCAGTGGAGCTGGACAAAGACCCGACGTTTAAATTGCAGATGAAGGTGGAAGGAATCCTTAGAAATCGTAGTTTCCCGCAAATGTGGAAGGTTATGAAACAAGAAGCGCCGGCTTGTCCGAGACTATTTGCGTACATAAAGGTACATAAGACGCCGGTGGCGGCTAGGCCGATTGTGGAGAAAAGATTAGCGCCGACGTAATACCTGGAAAAAGCGATTGCGGACTGGTGTAATAAGATTTTGGGAGAGACAGAGGATTTGACGAAGGTTATGGTAACAGTGCTGGAGAGGCTCAAAAGGCTGAAGGGGGAGGATGGGGATATTATGGCTACGTACGATTATGAAGCCCTGGAGCCAGTTTGCCTGCATTTCTATAGGTTCCTGTTGGAGAATGTGCCCAAGGAGCAGTGTGATGCGGGACTGCTCAGGGAGGTCGCCCACCTGATTTGCCATAATTCGTATTTTAGGTTTAAAGGAAGGATCTTTAAGCAGGTGCGGGGAGTACCGATTGGTAGTCCGATTGCAGGCACCCTGGCGGAAATAGTGCTAAGAGAGGTGGAGGGACAGAGGCTGAGTAGGTTTAGGCCTTTTATGAGAATGTATGTGAGGTATATTGATGATGTGTTGGTAGTATGGAAGAGTACGGAGAAGGTGGAGGAAATGGCGAAGGATTTCACTCTGGCCCAGTACGGCCTGAAGATGAAAAAAGAGCAGGAAAGTAGTAAGAATGCACATTTCCTGGATATACAGATTAGGAAGGAGGGAGGAAGAATGGAAACTGATGTGTATAGGATGCCGACGTATAGACCGGTTTTGATACCGGAGTGGTCAAATGACCCAGTGGCATATAAAAAGGCAGCGTTCAGGAGTCTGTTTAAAAGGGCGCTGACCTACTGCGGTACCAAGGAAAGGCTAGGCAGAGAGTTGGCTTATATAAGGGAGATAGGGGAGCAGCATGGTTATAGGAGAGGTTTCCTCAGGCAAGTTCTTATGGAGGTAAAGAGGAGTATAAAGGAGGCTGGTGAGAGGAAGGAGAGGCATAGACGAGGGTATGGTAAGTTTGTGTCAGTACCTTTCCACCTTAGTAGGAATGGTGAAGGGGGTGGTAAGAAAAAAAAGGAGTGCGGGTGGCGCCGGAGAGAAATCCGACAGTATTTTGCAGGTTGAGAAACGATAAAGACC